>PVHX01006828.1:0-96866 GCA_004024805.1 Geosciurus inauris
TGTGGAGAAAAAGGTACACTTAAACATTGCTGGTGGGATTGCAAATTGGTGCAACCAATCTGGAAAGCAGTATGGAGACTGCTTAAAAAACTCGGAATGGAACCACCATTTGACCCAGCTATCCCACTCCTTGGCCTATACCCTAAAGACTTAAAAACAGCACAGTACAGTAAAGCAGCCACTTCAATGTTTATAGCAAACTGCCTTTTCTTCCCTGTAGAGTTTGGCTTCCCTTATCTGTTTCTAACATTTTTAGAAAAAATGAGCTATAAAAGAGCCTCAATAAAATTCCCAAACTCCATAATCACCTAATAAACAAATTTAATTTAGTAGTTTGTCTGAAAACAACTAATCACAAGGTGAACACACACACACACACACACACACACACACACACAAAGTACTTGTCAGTCTTTTTGTTTTCCAACGTCTAAATGAATTCTCTTGATCATACATGCTCAGTCATTTGTAGGCACACATAAAAGAAATGTGACATACGTGTAAGTGATTTGTAGACAGAGACAATATTTGTGCTTAAATTAGAGCTATTTTTCTTTACAGTTTTGTTGCTTTGCATTTGTAAAAGATTACATTTAATTCATTCATTTCAGATGATTTCAGACTTTGTCCTTGTAATATTAATTTTATTTGAATTGCAAATAACCACATAATCTCATTTTTTAATTTCAAGCCTGGGGACTCAAAGATTCTACTAAAATCCAAACAGATGTTCAACATGAAGAATGTTTACAGACTTACTGAATCAAATGTTTTGGTCACTAAATTTTTTTGATGGTAACAAAGGTTTTTAAGAAAGGAAATCCATTTTTATTTATGGCCTCATTCACACAGCAATTGTGTGTGCAATCAATTGTTAAAGCTTCTTAGTTTCTATACTGTGGAATCTGGAAGGTACAGCAGAGTGTGTTTAAACTCAATTTCTGGACTTCTACTTACGGCAAGATGGAGTAAAAGGGAACAGATTTATCTACCAGTCTTAAAGTGAAAATCAAGTTATTTAGGGAGGAAATAACTTAGGAGAGGTATACAAAAGATGGTTTTCAGATATTGGAGAATAGATGATAAAGCTCAATCATACTGGAGAAAGATAAATAAGCATATTAGGCCCTACAATTTCTCCCCCTTATTGTCTTGAGAGTTTCTTGACCATGATGCAGGTAGGAGAATGTAGGCAAAAATCTGGTGGAGCAGGGTGTCACGGTGTAATGGCACATGCCTATATTCCCAGTAGCTCTGAAGGCTGAGGCAGGAGGATTGTGAGTTCAAATCCAGCCTCAGTAACTTAATGAGGCCCTAAGGAATTTAGTGAGATTCTGTCTCAAAATAAAATATGTATTTGAAAAAGGGCTAGGGATGGGATGTGACTCAATGGTTAAGTGCCCTTGGGTTTAATTCCTAGTACAAAAAAAAAAAAAAAAATCTAGTGGAGACCAAGTGGGAAGGTGAGGAAGGACAAAGAGCTAGGCGTCTATGACAGAGGAGGTGAGGAGAAGTTTGCAGAGAGAAAAAAGTGTGTGCATTTGAGGAAATGACAAAGAAAACAAATTGACCAGTCCTAAGCCTTTAGGAGTCAATGTTTTCAAGTCAGGATAAAAAGACCTAGTAAAGCATGGTGTACTAGGTACAGTGCTAGAAATGGGTATTGTCTTAGAAAAATTAGTCCCAGACTGAAAATTTTCCTGGATTTATCTAGCAAAGTTTAGAGGCAAGCATCAAAAACAAAAACAAAAACAAAAACAAAAACAAAAAAACAGGTAAAAATATTTATACATGACTTGAGAGTCCCAGAATAAAAGCCTAAAATTATGTTTAAAAATATAAGAATATTTGAAGAAATAACCTTAAAATTTTCCAAAAATGGTCATGAGTAAAAATGCACCAATCCAAGAAGCTTAATGAACAAAAACACAGGAAAATTAAAAGTACTACATGAGGCACAGCATAATAAAATTTTTAAGTAAGAACAATAAAGGTAAAAATGATAAGAGAAGTTAGAGAAAAAAGACAAATTACACAGAGAAAAGCAAAGATCAGGATGACAAATGATCTTAGGGAATAATGCAAACCAGAGGATATTGAAAATATCTTTAAAGTTTTGAAAGAAAATAAAATTGTCAGCCTAGAATTTTATACCTAATATAAAATCTTTGAAAAATAAGACAAAATAACATTTTTCTAGGACAGAAAGATGGACCAAAGAATTACTACTAGATCTTCACTATAAGACTGTCAAAAGAGTCCTTTCAATAGAAGGAAAATTATACTAGACAAATATCTGGATCTACATAAAACAATAAAGAGCACCAGACTCAGTAAGAACATGGGTACATACATTATTTTTATATTTTAGAAACCAATTAAAGATAATTATTTAAATGGAAATAATAACAAATATTGTAGGGTTTATAACAAATACAGAAGCAAATTTTATGAAAAGAACATTAAAAGTGCTGGGATTTATGAAATGGAAGTATTCAGTTGTACATAAACTGGTGCACTATTATTTGAAGTTAAACCTGTAAGTTAAAAATATGCCCTCATGCCATGTTGTTCTGTTTCACCTCAGGCCCAGAGCAATGGAGTTATGGGATTATAGAACGGACCTCTGAAAATGGGAGCCAACATAAACTTTTCCTCCTCTAAGTTGTTCTGTGAGTATTTTGGTCACAGTGATATGAAGCTGACTAACACGGAAATTGATACCAGGAGTGGGGTGGTGGTTGTGACTAACTTGACCATGTGGTTCAGAAGCCTTTGGAACTTTTTTGCAAGAGGAATTTGGATATGTTTGGAGAGGCAGGTTGGAGTAGGCTTAGAATGTTGAAGCAGAACCTAATGAGTGAATCTGATAGGAGCTCAGAAGAGTAGAATGCAGTTAGGCATGTGGACAATAAAGATTATCCTCATGAGGTTTCATAAGGGAACAAGGACTCAACTGGGTATTTCAGAGGTCATTTGTATTAAACTCTGGCAAAGAACTTGTGTACATTTTGCCCATGTCCTGAAACTTTGAATGAGGTGGCATTTAAAGATTATCACCTAATTAAATGACTGAGGAAAACTGCCAGTTATGGACAAAACCAGGCTAAAAGAGAGGTTATGTGGGCAGCAAGCAGTAAGACCATAAGGGCAGGGCTGCCCATGCTCTTTGGGACCCAGATCATGCTACCATGTGTCCCAGTTAGCAGACTTGGAATTATAGGCTCTAATGTTTGCCTGGCTGTGTTTTGGTTTTATTTTGGTTTCAGCCCTTCTTTCAATGCCCCTATTTCTTCCCTTTTTTATTCTGTTTATTTAACAAAATAAACACAGGCATGTTTATTCTGTGTCTTTATGTATTGGAAGTATGTAATATGTAATTTTTTTTTGGTACTGGGAATACAGATTGATTTACCCCTGAACAATATCCCAAGTCATTTATTATTATTATTATTATTTTGAGACAGGGTCTTGCTAAATTGCAGAGGTTGGTCTCAAACTTAGGATCGTTCTGCCTCAGCATCCCGAATCCCTGGGATGACAAATGTATGAAAATTTTCCTGGCTTGCTTTTGATCTTCATAGAGGCTAACAGCCAAGAATTTGCCTTCAGTCTCAAGAGAGACTTTGAACTTGGATTTTGGGCAATGCAGAAACTGTTAAGACTATCGTATTTTAGTCAGGTTTCTGTGACCAAAAGACCTAAAAGAACAATTAGAGGAAGAAATGTTTATTTAGGGGCTCACAGTTTCAGAGGTCTCAGTCAATAGATGGCTGTCCCCATTTCTGAAGGTCCAAGGTAATGTGGGACATTATGACAGAAGAATGTGGTGGAGGAAAGCAGTTGGGAGCATGGCATTATGAATTAGAGAGAGGATGGAGGAGGGACTACTCCTTTCCAGGGACAAAATATGAACCCCAAAGGCATATCCCCAATGACACACTTCCTCCATCACACCCTATTTGCATACAGTTATCACCCAGTTAATCCCTATCAGAGGATTAATGCACTGTTCAGGCTAGGACTCTTATAACCCAAGCATTTCACCTCTAAACTTTCCTGCATTGCCTTACAAATGAGCTTTTGGGGCATACCTAATATCTAAACCATAACATATGGGGACTCTTGGAGATGGACTAAACACATTTTGCATTGTGAAGGGGCATGAACTTTTGAGGGCCAGGTGTGGAACATTATATTTTAGGTAAGAAAGTTTCCCCTAATAAGCTCATGTGACAGACAATGCAGGGATTGTCAGAGGTGAAATGATTAGATTGTGAGAGCTGTGAGCTAATTGGTGAACTAATCCACTTCATTAACTATTTGAATGGAGTTTTGCATGGTTACTGTAGGCAGATTTAGCATGGCTGGAGGAAGGAAGTTACTGGCTGTGTGCCCTTAGGGGTTATATATCTTGTCCTTGGTTCCTCTCTTTGTTTACATTTTTGTTGTTGTTGTTTGGTTTTTGGGATTTTTTTTTTTTTTTTTTTTTTTTGGTACCAGGGATTGAACTCAGGGGCACTCAACCACTGAGCCACATCCTCAGCCTTATTTTGTGTTTTAGGTAGAGACAGAGTCTCACCGAGTTGCTTAGTGCCTCACCATTAGTGAGGCTGGCTTTGAACTCACAATTCTCCAGTCTCAGCCTCCCAAAGTGCTGGGATTACAGGCGTGTGCTAACAGGCGTGTGATTACAGCTCAGCTCCTCTCTTTACTTTTTGACTGCCATGAACTGAACAACCTTTTTCTGGCACACACTTCCTCCTTGATGTTCTACTTTACCTCAGACCCAGAGCAATGGAGTCTGTTGACCATACACTGAAACTCTGAAATCATAAACCCAAATAAATTTTTCTTTCTCTAAATTGTTCTTGTCAGGTATTTTGGTCCCAGTGACAAAAAGCTGACTAATACAGACAATTTCAAAGTAAGCACTAAACACACACATACACAAATAATAAATCAACACAGATAAAATGAAATCATAGAACATTCAATCCTAAGGAATACAGAACAAGATAAAAGGGGAACAAAGAACAGATGGAGCAAAGGGGGAAAGAAAATCAGTCAATAGAATATTAGAGTTAAACCAAACTATACAATCATCTCATTATGTGCAAATTGCTAAACACCTTAATTAAAAGATGGTTTGTCAGTTTGTCAGATTCAATAAAGAAACAAGAGCGAATTACTTGCTGGATATAAGAAAGATGTTAAATTAATGCTAGAAACTAGTTAAAAGTAACATTAATGAAAGGAAAGTTGGAAGGCCTCTAAAATGTTTTATAATGTACAGTTGAGAGCAAAGAGTTTCCTAGAAATAGAAAGTCATTTTATAAGGATAAAATGTCAATTACTCATGAGGCTATAACTAGCATGCATGTTTATGTTCCTAATAACAACTTCCAAAGACAATAAAGCCTGTCTGAACAAAAGGATGAATAAACTAATTCACAATTACAGCCAAAGATAACACCACTCTTTCAATAATTAATAGAAAATGTATACTGAAAACTGGATTGGTAAATAGGTAGAAGATGTGAATAAAACTACCTTCCACTTCACTTAATTAGCATTTAGAGACTATTACTCCACCCAGCAACAGCAGGGTACACATTTTTTCCAGATGTACACAGAATATTTTCCAAGGAAGACCATATTCTAGTCCATAAAGTAAGTCTGAGAAAATGTAGAAGTATTCAAATAGCATAAAATACATTCTCTGGCTATAAGGGCATTAAATTTATAACTATAGAAAGATATATTTATAAAAACTCCAAAGATTAGGAACTGAATAATGCACTTCAAAGTCAAAGAAGAAATCAAAAGGGAGATTAAATAGTATGTTGAGCTGAATGATAATGAAAACAATATTTCAGGAATCATAATTGTGTTATGCAGCTAATGCATTGCTTAGAGAAGAATTGGTAGTGATCTAAAACCCCAAGAAACTATTAACGTTTTCACCTAGAAAATTAAGATCAGATCAAATTTAAAACAAATGGAAAGAAGGAAAGTACATGAGAGAAGTCAGTGAAATATAAAAGTAGAGCACTAGAGAAAGCTAAAACAACAAAAGCTATTTCTCTGAAATTAAAATTAAATTAAAATTCACAAATCTTTAGCTGGATTGACCAGAAAAGAAAAAAGACACCAATTGTCCACATCAGGAATGACAAAACAGAAGTCTCTGCAGAATTTACACAGATGAGAAAAGGATAATAAGAAAATATAACAAATAATCATATCAGTTTATTCTACAAATTAGGTGAAAGGGGAAAACAAAAGATTAAACCACTAAATCTCCCCAGGAAGTTACAGATAGAATTATAGATATATGGCTAATTGATATAGACAAAAATATAGAAAACAGTTTGCATGAATAATCTATATCTATTAGAAAAACTGAATTTATTAAAAATTTCCCACTGAGAAAACTTCAGGTCTATTATGATTTTATTGTAAAGTTTTTTCCAAATATTTAAAATGAAATAATGTCAATTCTACAAAACTCTTATAAAGAGTTGAAGAGGAGGGACTCTCCCCAAATTAATCTGTAAGGGCAGCATTGGTGTGATCTCACAACCAGACAAAGGCGGTAAGAGTAACGATAGACAAATATTCCACATAAGCCCAGAGGTCATAATTATAGAATTTAGCAAATCAAGAAAAAATGTTGAAACAATTGGGTCTCTATGTGCAAAATAAAACTAAACTTCAAACCAAAAAATTTTAAGTACAGAAGATTTAAAATTAGACATTTTTTTTCCCTTACATTTGAGACCAAAGGCATGGCCCATGAAACAAAAACTGAACTTTGTTGTATTAATTTATTGTATTAAATTAAAAGTAATGTCTCTTGTTCCTTGGAAGGTGTTGTTAAGAAAATGGAAAGACTTCCAAGATTGGTTGCAAAACAAACACCTGAAAAAAACTTATTTATAGAATATACAAAGAACTTTCAAAATACAACAATAAAAAGGAAACAACCCAAGAAAGGGTGGGGCAAGACATTTAAATAATCCCTCCACTAAAGAAAATACATGGAGGGCAAATTTGTACATAAAAGATGAACAACATCATTCATAATTATAGAAATGCAAATATGAACCACAAAGGATACCTTTCTATACCTTTAATGATGAATAAAAACCAAGCTAAAATAAAATAATAATGTATCTGGCAAAGATACAGAGTACATGCAATGCTCACATACCATTGGTAGGAATGCAAAATGGGGAAGTTTATTTAGCAAACAATTTGATAATTTCTTATACTCATAAGCATATATTTATCAAAAACCTTAGCAATCATATAGCTAAAGAAAATAAAAAAATACATTTATATAAAAATATGTACTTAAATATTTATTACCACTTTATCCGTGATCACCCCAAACTGGAAGTAACCAAAATGTCCTTCAACTGGTTAACAGAACAGTTTGGGGTACGCCTACACAATGAAATAAAGTTCAGCAATAAAAAGAAACAAACTATGGATTCATGCAACAACATGGAAGAATCTTGCATTGGTTTGCTAAAGCTGCCATAAACATGGAAAAACTGGGTACTTAGCAGCAAAAACTTATTTTCTCAGAGTCCTGGAGGTGGGAAGTCTGTGAACATGGTGTCAAGTCAGCAAGGTTGGCTCCTTATGAGGGCTGTAAGGAAGAAGCTTTTGAACTCTTCTCCCCTGGCTTCTAGGGAATGGCTGGCAATCTTGATTGACAACTGCTAAAACAACACCCCAGTTTCTGCCTTCATCTTTACTTGGTATTCTCCCTGTGTGCATATCTGCATCCAAATTTTCTTTTACAAGGACACTGGTCATATTGGATTAGGGGCCCACTCTACTCCAGTATGACCCAGTCTTGATTTAACCAATCCACAATGACTCTACATCTATAATGGGATATTGTTCATTCATAAGAAGGATGTTCTGCCATTTATGATAATATGGATGAGCCTTCATGCCAAGTGAAATGAGAAGGGATGGAACAGTGTATGATCTCATTTGTATCTGGAATCTGAAAATGTCAAACTCATAGAAACAGGGAGCAGAATGCCAGGAGCTAGGGGACTGTAGGGAATGGGGAGATGTTGGTCAAAGTGCGGTTGTTCATTAATTAGTTGAGTTCCTCCTAGAGATCCACCGCACAGCACGGTGAGTATAGTAAACGCTGTATTATACACTTGAAATTTGCTCCCAGAGCAGATCTTAAGTGTTATCACTGTATCCCTCACATGGCCAAAAGGTAACTAGGAGAGATGATGGGTGTGTTCATTAACCTGATTGTGCTTATCATTTCACAATATTGGGATTGATAAGAAAGATATAAAAAGTGTAACCATGTTTCAGTAAAAGAATGTCATAGATGTGTTGCCAATTCTGTAGAATACAAAACTGTTAAAAATTGTGCTTGTTAAGCACACAATTTATTTTTGCTAATAACACCTCAAAAAAGCTAAAACTAAAAAGATTAGTCAACCAATAAAATAATGACAGAGGTGTGTTTATTCACATGGAAGACGTTCCAAGTTCCATGGACTGACGTGGTGGCTGGTGAGCCTACTGTCCTCTTTCCCTGAGGACAAAGAACTTGTCAAAAACTCCAAAAAGATAATAAGGGGGAGGTGGGCTCATTCAAATTCAGGTGGTCTGGTTACAGAGACCAGATTCTAAACCTAAGAACTGAATTTGGCCAAGGTCATTAGGAATCAATACTCAAACTTTACAGTTGGGAAACCAGTATTTCTGGATCTCTGTAGTGGCCTGTGGATGTGTCACTGTGACCACTGGCCAAGTTTCTTCACTGGGAGAGGGTCCTGTAGACACACTCCAAGACTAAGGACACCCAGTCCAATCAGATTCTGACTGCGAAATCACTCCTGTGGCTGTGGCTTCAGGGTAGTCTTTGGGGGAATTTCTTATCTGCTCTAAAGCCCAAGATGTTCTATGCTGGGAACTAAGTGACTATATTTCAAAAAGAATTCTTTCTTGAGTTTATTTATTTATTTATTTATTTTTAGCTCTGTAAGCAATGTTAAAGGTCACTTTGTTTGAACTGATTGTTTATGGTAGCCATGGAGATTCCCCAGACTGACAGTTTTGTCCTGGTGCTGAATAACCTTTGGGTGTGGACAAATGTGATTTCTTAAAATAATCAAATATCTGATATTAACCCCTTGAGGCTGATAGCAACTAATGGCTACCGCCTTGTTTTGGTCATATTAATATGGACTAGTTCTGGGACTAATGTATTTGGTGGCTAATACATTTTTCTACTTTCATTAAGCTACTGGATATTATTCAATCATAAATCATAAATTATATTGTTGCTTATAATTAAAAAAAAAGAAACCTAAATGACTGCCAATATGGAATTAGTGAAGAAATTTTATTTATCACATAGAACACAACACTCACTAAAATATATTAGATGAATAATTTTATTGAAAATAAGATGTGATTAAATGAAAAACAAATTTATCAAAACACTACAAATCAAGAACTAAAGTGTGAATTCATTTTTGTAAAACGAAAAAGCTTATTTGTAGTCTCAGCGCTATGTGTTCCTTATATCAGAAAAATATACATATATAAAGTATGACTTTAGGATACTGAATTAGGAGATAATCTATTTATTTATTATTTTTTAAAAAATATTTTAGTTGTTAATGGATCTTTATTTTATTCATTTATTATTTATATATGGTGCTGAGGATCGAACCCAGTGCCTCACGCATGCTAGGCAAGCGCTCTACCACTGAGGCAGCCCCAGCCCCAGGAGATAATCTATTTATAAGAGACACACCATTTCTGTGTTTGATGTTGTATTTTCTTAAGATTTTTGTTCACGCAAATATTAAGGACCATATGCTGAAGCTTGCAGTTTGGCATGAAAATATCTCATTTTCTAATGGCCCAAGGAATCATGTTTAGGTTTGGGAGATTATTAAAGGTTATTTCAAACAACTAAGACCATTTGGTCTATAAAACCAAATACAATAAAAACAATGATAAATTCTATCCCAAGTAGGAATAGATCGATACATTAAGAAAAACATATGGGTTATTATATTACTATCTCTCCTTAGGGTTAATTATGTCTGGATGCATTTATATTACCTTGAGAATAATATTTGTGAGTTTGAAGCAGAAATCTTTTTCTTTCTAAGGTCCATCTGGCTATTTGCAGTTTCGCTCATTGGCAGGTTTCCAAATAACATCAAACATGCTTCAAAAGAGATCTGCCCTTATATTTAGGATTGTAAATATACCTAAAAAATGTGTTGTCGATACACATGAAACATTTGAACCTTTTGAAAAGCTCCCTGTTGCTTTTAAAGTCCTAGCTTTAAAAAGTGATTTATGAGGTACTCTGTGACTTGGCCCTGGCTTGTGCACTGGTGGCATCTCTAATGATTCCCCAGTGCTTAGGATACACAGACTAAAATGGATTTAGTTCAGTTACTTGATTGTGCCATGCTCTCTTGTCTCTGTGCCTTTGTGCATGCTGTTCCCCATGCCTAGAACATCCTGGCCCTTCTCCTGGCCAACTCCTACTCAAATTTAAGGTCTAGGCTGAGACATCTCATTTCTTCTGGGAACCACATTACAGCAGTTTCATGGCAACCCTGGATAAAATCCAGGACCAATCACCTGTCCTCCTGGGTAGAGGATAGCTATAGAGTCTCCGAGTCTCCATGGCATTACCTGGCTAACTATAGAAAGTGTACGACTGTTATCAGGTGGATTCTTTTTAAACATTATACTATTTTCAAAAGTTGAATTTGATTCTTTCTCCAATGTGGTGTGGGGGAAGACAGAGAGGTTTAAAGTTGAACAATCGTAGTCCTTGAGTCTTAATATTAGCTATGAACATGACCAGTAATGAGTTTTTCAATTTCTTCAGTTGCAAATGAAGTCAATAAAAATATTTTTCCTTACTACTTTTATAAATTAGGTGATATATACGAAAGAAAAATTAATGAGAAAGTGCCACATGTATGGCAGTTATTTTAGTGACCACATTTTTGATGGACATCACCTGAGTGACATTTGTTTGCTGTAGTTTGGTTTATTGTCACTTCCCCCAAAGCTCTATCAACATCTCTCAACAGTCAATACCATACAGATGCACAAGCTAAGTGAAAATAGGACTCTTGATATGCAAATGCATTGTTAGGACCCACAGCCCTTCATCCCAAATATGTCTCCAACCCTCCTATGGAGGAATTCTAAGACACTGCCTTTATGAAGTTGAAGATTCTTACAGGTGCAAGCACATAGCCATCCAAGCCTAACAGATTTTGCTTAGAATTAAATTGGCTAGATCTATTGAAGACATTTTTTTTCATTCCCTTATTCTGTCATTGGGTATCACTGAAGTTTTGGATAATGAAAAAAAGCATAATTTGGCAGAAAATTAGCACCAAGATCTGTAGAAGGAAAATGATTTTCAAGTGGGTTTTTAAAAGGGTTATCTGTAGAAAAATCTCCATTTAGAAAATGGTGACATTTGACTAATTAAAACCTGAGATATCTCCAAAGGCAAAGTTTCAACACTGTCTTCTCTCTTGACTGTCAAACACTCTTTTTAAATAAGGTGTGTTTGGCTCATTGATTTGCATGAATTCTCCTGGTTTCTGTCATCTGAAAGTTGTGTCTTAAAATTTTGAATGTTTATGTGCTTTGACAGGACCCATCTGCCATGGGGATATCTCAGTGCCCCAAGCCGAGTTGGCAAAACTCAGTTAAATCTTTGTTTCTACTTGATAGAATTTAAATTATTTATAGTGGTTATGTCTCATTGATTATTAGAGAGAATTTTTTGATGACACAAGGATTTTCCTGTCACCAGATATGAATACATGTAAAACAAAATGACACATCCTTCTTATTAACATAAACTTTCTGATATTGTGATCCTAATTAGTTGGACTGTGGTCCCTTCATTAATTATTTATTTATTCACCTTCATTTTCCACTTCATTTTAGAATGGATTTGCGGCAGTGTCATTTCATTAACAAAAGTGCAAGGGGAACCCTATCAGAAATGTCAAGTATTCAGAAATTGGCGACCTTGAAACAATCACCCTGTAATTCCACAGAGCTAAAACCTGACCAGGACAGGCTGGCTTTCAGAAGAAAAGAACCAGGACAGAGGTCAAGCATGAATACCACCCATGGGGAGACGGCTGGCTTGCAAGTCACAGTTACCAATTCTTTTTGTTTCATTCATGGGTATTCATATTCCCTGTACCACTTTACTCAATGTTGGGAACCTATTGTGTGCCAGTCCCTGTCCTTAGTACTGTGGTAACATAATGGAAACAGAGAAGGTGACTTTCCTTGAGGAGCTTATGTACTCATGGAATGGGTCGGAAACCAAATGGGCCAAAACAATTATTTTAGGAGATCAGTGAAGGAAAAGCAGAGAGCTGTGCTTGGCAACAAAGGAGACCAGGCAGAGAAAGACCCTCCTGCAAAAATCTCCAATTGCTCTGTCCTTGTGGCTTGAAAAATGTACTTTAAATTAGAATGTGAGTTTATGATATTATATAAATAATAGGCACTTCGCCTCAAATGTTATGGCTTCAGGTTCAAATTTCCCACTGCTGTAAAATGATCATTATTCTCACTTTAATATTGTCTATTTGGATGTGTTTCTTTTTAATTTTATTTACTAATATTTGTAAGAACGAATTTGCTACATAAGCTTTATTAAATTCTTATTATGCTAAACAAGAGGTATGTCACTTATATATGCTGATGAGATAGGCATATATCACTTTTAATCATTTTGTGCAGGAATAGTATACATGCAGGATAGTGCAAATCTTAAGTGTACAACTTAGTATATTTTTATGGAGGTGAATACAGTGGTTTAATTCTACCAGATAAAATATGATTTGTTCCCAGACAGCATCCCTGGACTGACTCCATTCATTCTGTCCTCCCAAAGGCATATACTGTTCCAGATTTATTAGGAAATTCATAAGAATATGTACTAATTTCGTGTTAGATTCTCCCCCCTACTGGGATGGAACCCAGGTTCTCATCCATTCTAGGCAAGTGTTCTATACTTTAGCCATGTTGCCAGCCCAAGGCTTCTCCTCAATGCCATGCTGTGAGATACATCCTTGTTTTTGCATGAAGAGGAATTTTTTCCACTTCACGGTAGTATAGTATTCTGTGTAGCTGCATCATGGTGAATTTATCCTTTCCACTGTTCATGGGTATTTGGATTGTTTTTTTGTTTGGGGCTATGAGGAATAAAGAACAGGAGCACTCTTGTCCATGTATGTATATGAACGCTGGTACTTGATCCAGTAGGTAGAGGTTTGGCTCTGGAGTTGCTGAGTGGTAGGACATGTATACATCTGGCTGTCATAGATATTGACCAAAAGCTTTCTATCATTTGAGATTTAATTAGAGAGAAACACTGAACCACTGTGAGTAATGTACAATGAAGGATTTATTACAGTGGTTAGACCTTACTCCATTGTGGAAGCTGGTGGAGCTATTGAGGAGGTGTCACTGTTCTGGTATTGAACCTCAAATCACTCTAAGCAAGCAGGGCCATTAGCTAGGAATGAGAGCTGATTTTAGAAGAGAGGAATTAAAAAAAAAACTGAGGAAGAGCTAGAACCCTTAAGAAAATTGGAATCCTCCAGAAAAACTCCAGTTCATTAGGGAAAGTCAAAACATGCTTTTGTCACACACCATCTCCAGTCTTGATGCTGAAGGTCGTCTACAGGAGAGTCTGGAATTTCTTGCCGCAGAGGTGCACATGTATTTGGTCCAGACTTTTGAGAAACTAAAGGAGGTCTAGAGCTGACAAGCAAGCCACATTCCAAATCTCACACAGAATGCCTTTTCTGGCCAAAGTTAACACTGAATCATATGGGGAAAGAATTTCTGTAAAGTGTAGTTCCAGGTTAGTGGAACAGAATAAGCAGAAAGCCTTTTCATCCCAGTCCTTGTCACCTTGACAGATATTTACCCAATGGAACTATCCTTAACTTCTTCAAGAGAGAGCATGAGACAACTCTCCTTCCTATGACCACAAATGTGCTATCTCTCTCTTCAAAAGAAAATATAAAAATCCTTCCAACTATTTTTTCCGATTATATTATTTACTTCTCTAGCTGAGTCACACTCCTATTTTAAAATCCTGTATTTAAATTCAATTTCTATCAATATATCTTAAGTTAGATGGTAGAGAAAGGGAGATAGAAATAAAAATATTGGCTAATATACATAAAAATAGGGTCACATCAAAATAAAGAAGAAATATGCATGACTCCTGTTTTCCTCGTTTCTGCAACTAACCACATAGTTGTAGCTGGTATCTTTCAATTCCATATTTATTTTCCCTTAGCAAGCACTCAGCTGGTCATAATTCTTTGCCTGATGTGGTGACTTAAACCTTTATTCTTTATTGCCAGGCCATCCACAGTTCTGTATGTATTGGGTTATAATTTTCCACTGATTTTAGTGACAGGGCACAGGACTAATAAGAGACACCCAAAGAATATTTCCTATTGCAGACATACTCACTTATTCTCATTTTGTAATGGCAATCAGATTTCTCCTTTATACTCAAGATTGATGGCACCAAAAAGTATAGCAACTGTTGAATCAGTATTATGAAAGCCTTAAGTAGCCAAATATCAAAATCAACATTTACCCTTAACAGTCCCCCAGCAGAACTAGTCATCTTTTGGGAACAGTAGGCACTTGTGAGAGACATTAGTGTTTGGTGAGAGTCACCAGTCACCTATGGCTATTTCCATTGAATTTATGTTACTTAAAATTAAATAAAAACTTAAATTTACTATCTCAGTTGTGGTAGCAATCTTTAAGAGTTCAATAACCACACACAATTAGTTGCTACCATGATTAGACTGCACTGATCTGGACCAGAACTAGCTGGTCTAGGGACCATCAGAATCCAGACTTTTGTTGAAACAAGCAAACAGTTTTCTAGAGGTACACCAGAGATGATAACACAAAGAATCCCTTCCATTTCCACTGTGGATTACTGGGCCCATGAATTTTGGCACAAGCAACCCTGGATATGGGCCACTTATTTAAAGTATTTATTGCCTCTTAGCAGACATGGTCTCAGCTATGTAGGATGTTCTTATCCCTCTGATGCCATAATTGCAGCTTCAGAAAGCCATTCCTCTGTTCTATCAATACAGCTGCTTCAGGACTGTGGGGACACAGAGCAATTGTGCTGATATGAGACTATATCTCTTGGTCAGAAGCAAAGCTGTGTGGAATGCTGTGATGATGAGTGAATAAGATGTTCTGGCTTTTCACCCAGATGACACGGAAAGCTAAGGAAGCTCCTGCCCCTCCCAAAGCTGAAGCCAAGGTAAAATCTGTGAAGGTCAAGAAGGCAGTGTTGAAGGGTGTCCACAGCCATGAAAAGAAGAAGATCCACATACCACCCACCTCCTGGCAACTCAAGCAAAGCAGCTCCAGAGGCAGCCCAAATATCCTCAGAAGAGCACCCCCCGGGAGAACAAGCTGGACCACTATGCCGTCCTCAGGTTCCTCCTGATCACTGAGTCATCCATGAAGAAGATTGAAGACAACACCACATGTGTGTTCATTGTGAATGTCAAGGCCAAAAAACACCAGATCAAACAAGCTGTAAAGAAGCTCTATGACATGGATGTGGCCAAGGTTAACCCCTGATCAAGCCTGATGGAGAGAAAAAGGCATACATTCCATTGGCTCCTCATGATGTTTTGGACGTTGCCAACAAAATTGGGATCATCTAAACAGTCCAGCTTTCTAATTTGAAATATACCCCTTTGTTCCAACATAAAAGAAAGATGTTCTATAAACCTTAAAGAATGGTTTTGACAAAATATTATGGGCAAAGAAGGTAAAAATCCATATTCAGAAAGAGTGTCTATTCCAGAGAATAAAATGCTGCTTTTTCCATTATGGAGTGGTCCAGCGTAATCAATCTATACTAACCAACTCCTTCGGAAATAGTGCAGTCCTGAGGACCCTGCTGGGGCAGGTTGGGCCTTTAACAGGGGCTTTAGCCAGCTTGGCCTTGGTAAGGGCAGTTTATAGTTCTGAGTCTATTGCAAACTCTACCTCTTAATAGCCACTTGGTTCATGAGCCTATTGAACAAGGACAGAACTTGGCCATCTCTTCCTTTCAGGCAAAGCAAACACTAGAAACACTGTTCAAAGTTTGTCTTCTGGAAGATTTCCCTTTTCCACTGTTCTTCAATCCCTCTCCCTTCCCCCACCAGAATGGGCTTGAATAGGTACCTTCATCTCTAAATAAAGCCATTTTTCCCCCCAGCTATCTGGTTATAGTGAAATCCCCTTGTGGCCTCAAGGTCAGGTTGAGAAGGAGGAGGCATGCAGTGGGAATATAGCCTCTGGGCCTGGGGACCTCTTGCTTGTTCAGTTTTTATTTGCCTTTACATTACAATTGAGCTCGATCTCATATATATCACTTCCTTTTGACAATGAATGCTGCTCTGCTACCCAACTTTATGGTGTGATGGTTAAACAACCCCCAGTCCATGATGGGTAGATAAGGTCACATGGTAATTTGGTGGCTTATGATGAAGGATTCATTTTCTGTTTGTCCCCAGTGGTAAAACTAAAGCTGTTTCTCAAAACCATAATAGTTATTTTGCAGAAAATGACACAGCTATGATCCAAGTCATCAATGTTAGCATTGTAATTTGCTTATAGGTCTTGCCAAACTCTGCACAAAGCATCCTTATCTGCTATAGGCATGTCAAACGTTGAGAAAATATGCAAAATCACATGGCCTAAGAGGTGCAGCAATTGAAGAAACATTTTTGTTTCTGAACATTTACTCAAAATTGGCAGATTCTTAGACTACTTGAGAAGTTGGTCAGAATAGCACTCAAATAAAGTTTGTGATTCTGAAAATTCTAAAGTGCTGCACTAGGCATTTTGGTTCTTGTTTTAATAATAGGAGGAAGCGGGGAAAGGAACTTGTTTTTTACCTTTGAAATAATACCTCACCTGCCTCAGACCACTACACCCTAGAAATTTCTCAGAGGCAGCAGGTTTCTGAGTTTCTGTGGGATTTCTTTGTTTTCCTTTCTCAGACATATATCATGCCAAGGTGCTTGGAGTAGTTGCTATTTCCTGCTCATCTGCTATAATCAGCACAATATCATAAATGCAATGGATTATTAGGGTAATGATACCCAGTGATATGAAGATGCTATAGACGTCCCTATGGATTAGATTATGACATAGGACCAGAGGTTTAATATGGTCCTGCATTTCTGGTCCCATCAGAGGAAAGCAAATTTTATCCGATGGTCAGAGAGATAGAGAGAGCATATTGTCAAATGGCAGATGCCAGAGGGTGTGTTGATTTGTTTCAGTAATGACGCTACATCTGGACCAACATTGGCAACTGGCTTTCACCACCTGATGAAGTTCACAATAATGCACTGTCATTTTCTAAGACCCACCTGTCTTTTGCACAGGTCAAACAAGCGAGTTGAATGGAGACGTGGCAAGATCATGCTACTGTATTTTTTAAAACCTTGTTGACGGTTTTTATCTCAGACATATCTCCAAGTATATAACATTTGCTTTTGGTTTATTATTGTGGTAGAGAGAGGCACTTCTATCACCTTTTAACCAGACTTTTCTGCTATATTCACCAGAGTGCTGTTCAAGTTCTTTGTTCATGCCTCTTAGAAACGGACAGAAGAGATCTGGTAGAAGAAGATGGAGCTGAAAGTTGGGTTGTTAGCCTATGTCAAAGGGATGAGCTGGTAAATTGGTGGTGATATATGTGAACCCCCAGAGCCTGGTGCCCCTGAGGTAGTTTCAGAATATAGGAAATATGAGTATCATGTTATTTTGCCTTGCAAATGTTACTTCATAATCATGCAGGTAATTCTTTTATCTTATAAAGGATTTATTTTTCATTACTCAATTTAGAGCTATAATCTATCTGGAATGAACTCTCATATGTAGCTTAAGATAAACACTTGTCCCTTACTGACATCTACTTGGTTCCACATCACTTATTAAAAAAAGAACATCCTTTGCTCTATTACAGTGTTCCGGCACCTTTGTGATAAAATAGGTGACTGGGTATGGGATGAAATAAAACCTAATTACTGTACTTTAATAATAAATCTTTGAGTATCATAGTGCAAGTCAGCACAAGTAATTGTCCTCAGTATTTTCACCTTCTGTCCTTCTATTCCTTGTTTGTTATTTTTTAAATTAATGAGTGTCGATTGCTTTTCTTGAAAATATGAAGATAATCATATGACTTAATTTTTTTCTACTATTTGGTAAATCAAATTTATTGATTTTTGAATATTAGCTGACCTGGGACTTCTTGAATAAATCTTGTTTTAAAAATAAATTGTTTTGAATTTGCTATGATTTGGTTTGCTACATATATACATAGGCTTGCATTTGTGTTCAGGGCCGATATTGCTAGTAGGTTCTGTTATGATGTGTAGATCATACATTTGGAAGCCAAAATACAGAGGGTTTAAATAATAAGCCGGAGTCTCTCCCACCTCCTTTCCTTCCATATTCTCACATGCTCAGTGTTCTTCCGCCACACTGACAGCTGCATGTTTTTTGAATGTGCCAAAGCTGGCCACACTCCTCTGACATGGTACATGCTCTTTTCTCTGCATGAAAATTTCTCCCTCTAGACATGTGCATAGCTCAGACCTCCTTTTCCTTCATTGCTCTGCAGAGGAACTATTTTATCAGAAAACACTCATTACACCAGGCCAGTTTCCTACATAAGTGGCTAAGAAAAGGCTCAGAGCCAAGCCACCCTGTTCCCTGATAGTCCCTAGCCTTTCTCCAGTCCCTGTTTCTCACCCCCACAGAGGACATTTCAAATCCATTTCTCTAATGTTTCCAGGAGAATGGGACCCCTTTAAAAGGCAGGGCATTTTTTTTTTCTGGAGTCTTCTCTCCTTCTAAAACTAGATGAGTATTTCTCATAATAGAGACTTTCTTCTTGCAAATATTTGTTGTACAAATGAATAAATAAAGGAATGAATGACTTTACAAATATCAAAAGTTACCTAATTTCTTAGAAATTTTTGCTAATTAATTTTTTTGCCTGTGAATCTAAGCCCCCTCCATTCTGTGAATCTAACCCTGAAGAAAGACAAGCTTAGTGCCTTTGTCATTATCGTCTTTTTATAGTAATCACTGCAGAAGGTGTTGATAGATACTTAACACGTCTTGAGGAAGCATCCTGGCTGAGCCCAAGGTAACTTGGAGGTGGGAGCATTAATCATTTACCATATGATAAGCTTCTATTGTTTGCTCGTGGTGCAGAGTTCATAATGCTCACTTTATACGCAATATGCTTGAAAAATGAACGATTATTGTTGATATTAAAGTAAGATATGCAACATAATGTGTAATTTGTTCCCCTCAGTCTATGCCCTTTGGCTGTGCTCAACCCTGTCCTTCACACCTAGTCCTGAGATAAATGTAAAAATGGGGTTCCATATATGAATGAAACATCTAGCTACCAAATTGATTTCTGGAGCCAAAAGAAATAATTGCAATTTATGAGATACATTTGTGATAGTCATGAATGTTAAGCAGATAGTCTGGGTGACATGACTTTGATTTTTAATTACAGGTCAACTCAGTTTAATTCCACAGCATGACACTCCACCCTTCTTTCTCCCTTTAAACTGAAAGCTAAAAGTGCAACGAGGTCACCTTTTAAAGTGGACCCCTGTCCAGCAACTCAATATGCAACTCTGGGCAAAGACTTGGCCTCCTGGACCTGAGTTTTCCTATTTTAGCCCTTGGGATTTTTAATAGGTCTTAAGCCTATGGAACACAATGAATGATTTTATCCTATATTAAGGGAAACTGGGGATTAGAATCTAAATGAGAAGACATATTTTAATCTAAGTCTTATTTACAGCTTTCTGATTAAAAAAAGAGGAAGAGAGGATGGAGGAAAAGAGAGAGGCAAGTCATACATTTTCTTTTTATTTAATTAATAAACACTAATTTTTGAAAGATGAAACCCTAATATCCCAAACTTTGCTTACCTATAGACCATGATATAGTTTAGACACATGAGGTGTCCCCCAAAATCTTGTGTGTGAGACCATGCAAGAAGATTCAGAGGTGAAATTATTGCAAAAGCTTTAATCTAATTAGTGGATTAATCCACTGATAGGGATTAACTGTGTTGTAACTATAGGCAGGTAGGATGTGGCTGGAGGAGATTGGTCACTTGAGTGTGCCTTTGGGATTTATATTTTGTCTCTGGTGAGTAGAGTTCTCTCTGCTTTCTGATTGCCATGTCTATGAACTAAGACCTCTGAAGCCTTGAGCCAAAGTAAACTTCCTCCTCTAACTTGCTGGTAAGGTTTTTGGGTCACAGCAACAAAAATGTTGACTAAAACAAAATGGAAGAGGGTCAGTGTTAGAGAATAACTCAAGTTTTATAGGCTCTTTTACCCTTTGGCCTGAAATCTCTTGAACACCATTCCTATAGTCCATGCACGCCTAGAAAGTGTGCTAAGGGGTAAGAAAGGGAGCTGGGCATGGTTCAAGCAAAGAGGTTCCAGTGATGTCTACAACAAGAGTAAGTGTTCCATTATCTCTTGGAGCACAGAGCATTATAGGAATGAGGTGGGTAGAGCCTTAAAAATGGGGATATCAGGACCAGGCAACATGAGATCAGAAAGGAAGGTAGAGCTAGATTAAGCAAGGGTCTGGTGAACAGATCTAGTAGCTTTTGTGTCTAATACTTCCTCAAAGTCTAGGTAGGGCTGAGGTGGAAGGAAATTTCAAGTATCTAGCATCATGCCCTATTTTAGCCTGGATATTTCAACCACTTCCAAGGATTTCT
The DNA here is from genome assembly GCA_004024805.1 of Geosciurus inauris. Taxonomy (NCBI): domain Eukaryota; kingdom Metazoa; phylum Chordata; class Mammalia; order Rodentia; family Sciuridae; genus Geosciurus; species Geosciurus inauris. The sequence continues at coordinate 20,909 of PVHX01006828.1, forward strand.
CTACTAATGTAGATTTCTCCTGGGTAGTTTCTTTTTAGATAAGTGTTAGGGATCTCTTAGGATGTCCTCAATCTTTCATAGATTTGTTGATAGTAAGGTCCTGCTAGCTTATTAGATAGGGTGTTATGTCAGAATCACATTTTAGGTATGAGGGGGAAGTGCCTGAACTTAGTCTTAACCATAACATGGTGTCATAATCAAATTTTGTGATGCTTTTAGGAATCTAGAAAATGAACAGACTAAGTAGACTTTGGCTTCTGACTAGAGGTTAAAGATGTTTTAGATGAGGCTACCTTGGGCATCTCATCAAAAATAGGTTTGATGGCTCCTTTGCTTTTTGCATGTTGGCCCATGAATTCTCACCAGTCTCTCTTCCATCACAGAGATTAAATCACCCTTCTTCAAGCAGGTCTACTTATTAGGAAAATAGGCTGGTCCCAGTGGAACTATTTTAAAACTCTTTGACAAATTATAGCCATGTGCTCTCAGAAAGGCTGACAAAGAATTCTCTGGATATTTAAAACAATGATTTAGAATTTTTTGGGCCTTCTTAAAAGTCACTGACTTCATGCAAACATGTCAAGGGCACACTGCTTTCCCATTGGTGAAGATAAACAAATACATTTCTCATGTTACATGTATGTGGCAGGTCTGGTTAGCAAGGTTTAACAAGGTATTTGTTTCAATCATAATGACGAAGTCAAATGCCTGCGTTTGGGAAACTTCCATTAGTGAAGCCCATCATTTCAAGAGAAGGAAATCATTCTACTGTTAAAATTGTGTTTCAGTAGAAAATTTGACTTGTGGGAATAATGCTCCATTTAGTAATGCTTATGAGGCATGATGAGGACGTGAGTTAACCAATAGAAGTGCAGTTATTTTCTTTGTTAAATATTTTATGTGTCTTAGTTGTTCTGTGAATTGTCCTATTTGTTTTTGTTAGTTTGTTTTAAAGAGGAGGAATTCATTTGCTGATTCTTTCCCCTTTGTTAGGAATTGATTTTCAGGCATGTTGTATCAGGTCCTTTATTAGGAAACTACCATTGCATGTGTTTGTCTCTAAGATTTGATTCTATGGGTGTTTGGGATGAACTTGGTAATGCCCAGGTTATTTTGGAAAACAGCAAGCTTTAAACACAAAGTGAGGAGTAAGACATGGAAGTTTATGATATCTACTTTGCTAACCTGTTACTTTGCTGGGAAACCTAATAAAAGCCTACAGACTCTTGCCACACACCAGGCTAACAGTTTTACTAAGAGTTGTATGTTAAATAATTTTGTGGGATCTCTCAGTGAAAATTAATTAGAAATCTAAATGCAGGATTCCCTTTTAGCACTGACAACAGCATGAAGAATTACATGATGCTTAAACTAGTGTGAAAATTCTCAGAAATTTCTCTGTGGAAGAAGTAGGTTAGAAACTTCTTTTATGAGTTAATTGTGTTTATTTATTTGCCCAGAGTACAAGTATTCACAATAAGATTAAGTAAGGGTAATTGGAATTTGTTGAAATAGGATTTTCTTATAAGTGGAGGTACAATGAAAAACTTAAAATTCAAAGGAACAAGCATCATTTCTGATGCTAAGCACTGTGGACCATTTGTGTGAATTGCTAAGGGCCAATGATGTTAATGGAAAGAACAGAATTGCTTCAACAAGGCAATATTTGCAATTGGACCAGAATCAATAGAAGACATTGATATTATGGGATGCAGATGTTTGGGAAAAAAGGATCCTTCCAGAACAACCTGGGACCTCTGGTGAAGCTTTGGAGATAACAACTAAAATTTGTTCCACATAACATAATGAGACAAAAGTCAGCCTCTTCCTATAACTTGAAGTTAAATGACACCAGGAAGATTGGATAGTGATTTTAACAATTGCTAACTTGTGTCTGGGGAATTACTATGTGCTGGGCATGTTTCATATTTTAGCTCCTCATTCAATCCTCACAAAAGGACTGGGTAGGATTACTGTTGTCCCCCTTTTGACGATGCTGAAATTGAGATGGAGAGAGATTATATACACTCATGTGGTCAAGGTAAGACAGCAGGTGAGGAGAAGGGTAGGTGGGATCAGAACCCAGGACAACTGGCACCAGAGTCCCTGTGCTTCAGCACAGGTCTGTACCACTGTCAAAATGGAAGCTGGTTACTGTGGTCCTCAGGGTACAGTACAACCCTGTAAAACTTGTCTTGTTTGGTAATCTGGAAGGACACTTCTGGCTTAAGGTTATTCTGGATCCTTTCAGAAATAGGTTTATTTTTTATGAATCTCAGGAAGGGAGGAAGAAGGAGATATAATATCAACATTTGTACTGAAGCAAAGGAGAAAGAAGGTGAGGTTTTTTAAGAAGGTGGTGCAGAATCTTGACTTTCCAAATAATAAATTTGGGACCAATTGAAAAGAACCTTGTTATATGTTTTGCCATGGCCTAGAGAAGCTTCTGAAACATCTAATATTTTGTTGCTTTATGCTGTCTTGGGCATTGTAGGTTGCTGACCACCTTTCACAATTTCTATTCACTTGATGCCAATAGGACTTCAGTGCGATAAGTAAAATGCCTCCAGACATTGCCCAGTATCCCCTGGAGACAAGGTCATCCCTGGTAAGAACCCTCCACATATGCAGTTGTGATCTAAGTACACTGAAGGGTTTTTTTTATATTAATAGAATTCCTAAGGGTGTCTGTATTCTTGCAATAGTAAGTTTATAGTTCCATTCTGTTTAGAGTTAGCATTTATTTTTTGATTCATTGATTCATTGACTTTTGGTAGAGTGATTAGTGGCTTGTCAGAGAAGAAAGGTAGTTTTTTGAGTATGAAATTGTGAATGCCAAAACAACCTTGAATGCCAGGATATTGATTAACTGAGATGTTCCAAAAATGATTCCATAGAGATATCTCTGAGCAAAACAGAAGTTTTTCATGTTAAAAGTTAGTTAGGGCTCAGGAGGTCATAGCAAAAAATAGTGAATGTATTGAATTTTATCATCTTGAAAAAACAGCATCATGGCCAGTGATACTACCAGACACTAGCCAAAGGGATCATTTAAGATCATCTTATTCAATTCTTTCATTTTATAAAATAGTGATCATGTAGATAGCCCAGGCAGGAACGGAAGGTAGATCTGATTCTGATTGACATTAAGCACTATTTCCCTGGGGAGCACATGAAATTAAGAAGTTAGTTATCTGGAAGAATCTTCAATTCCTACTATAGAATCCAGGCCTCCTTTTTCTCTCCTCGCATTAACTGTGTTTTTCTCCCTTTTAGTAGTTCAGATAAAAAGCTTGTATGCTGCTTTCTGATTTCTCTTTCCTCAACTAAGCTTTGTTTTCTGTAGAACAGAAACTGTTTAAGAATATTCTATGCATTGTACGAATGATTGATAGATTCCTAGCACTAAAGATGGATAAGGAGGATGCTGATAAGCCTGGTGGTACCTGGGCTTTCCCAGCATAAGAAAGCATTATGAGATGCTATTGCTTTACTTGATTGATTTTCCTGTCTTCTCCCCAGACTTGCTTCAGTGAGGACAGAGCCCTTTTCTCCCTTGCTCAATTTTGGTTCCCCAGAGTCTTACATGGCAGTTGGCAAAAAGGAGGTCCTTAATACATTTATTTGTTGAATGATGAAATAAAGTAGTGAATTTGCCAGCATGCACTCAGTGGAAATTTTCAAAAGGAGTTCACATGCAATAGAGACATTTGACAGCAGTTTGCCAAACAGGGTATGCAGCATCATGTTTAGAAACAGCATCTACAGGTGGTCAGACTTGGATGAGAATGCCAGTTCTGCCTATTATTATCCTTGTGACCCTAGTTAAGTGGCTTAACTCTGCTAAACCTCAACTTTTCCATCTGCGTGGTCATAATAAAAGTGTTTATCTCTTAGAGTTATTATGAGCATTAAATGGAATAATACTAGTATGTGGATTAGAGTGGTGCTTGACACTTAGAAAATATTCCATAATTATGGGTTGGGAGGGAAAGATGCTTTTCTCTAATCATCTGGTCATTTTTGCATGAAGAGAAATATTTATGGAATAAATCCCAGATTTCTAGAAAGATTACCATGCAATAAATAACAGGAGTTATGGCAGGCAAGTTCATCTCTGCCTTTAGTGTCCAAGATATAGGTACCCACCGCTTCCTCCTTTCTGCCACAGGTGCACCAGGCAGGGCTTGGGCCCTGAGCCAAGCTGGCCATCCTTTTTTCATGTGACTGGCTGTGGAAATAGATTAGTCTCATCCACAGGCCAGACATTCTGGGTTCATACACAGAGTGAAAGAAACAATTGTATGAAATTCACCTTGAGTTCTGTGATTCTCCAGTACCCTCCAGATAGGCTCCGCATGAGGAAAGGTTTGAGTGTTCAGTAACTGTCGATAAAATGGACTTAATTTTCCTCTTGGCCATTTTTGTCCTTTGCTTTAGGAAACTCTACAAAGCACCAAGGTGAAATCTCAACACAGAGCCTTTTTATTATTATAAAATAAACAAATGTCTTAGAAAGTTATTCTTTATTTAAATGAGAAGATAATACACTGTTAACAGTTACAACTTGCCATGGAATGGAATACCAAAGCAAATGAAGAAAAGTGAACAAACTGTAAGTGCTGAGGAAGGCTGGCTGTAGGCTAATCCACCCCAACACCATCCACATGACCATTCACTTTATTCTGAATGTTCTCATATACTTACTGCTGAATCCTTCCCTCCAAGGAGGATTTGGGAGACATTTGGGTTGCATATATAGAAGTTTGGAATCATTCCTGATGAGGTAAATACAGAATGAAGACTGGGAATGGTAAAGCCAGCAGTGTAGACAGCCAACCAGAGCTGACAAGAAAATATTTAGTATACATTTCTGTTATATTAAAGCCCTTATTAGAAATTCTGGGAACAAAAAATTTTCAAAAGCTTCTAGCACTCTAGAGATAGTATATTAAAAATATCTAACCAGGCTGGGCGTGGTGGCACACACCTGTAATCCCAGCGGATCAGGAGGCTGAGACAGGAGGATCTAGAGTTCAAAGCCAGTCTCAGTAACTTAGTGAGGCCCTACGTAAGTGGTGAGACCTGTCTCTAATTAAAATATAAAAAAGGGCTGGGGTTGTGTATCAGTGGTTAAACACCTCTGGGTTCAATCCTGGTACCAAATTAGATAAGTAAATAAAATAAAATTAGAAGAAACCTGACCAGTAGGTATTACTACAAGTTAAGCATGTGAGCAATATAAATATGCTTCATTATTTTATTTTGTGAATATTAGAAATAAAATCTTACAAACATCTGCATGAATTTATTAGTGTCCTGTACGAGCTTTAGATCTCTAACACTTTATTTTAATGATAATGGTTTTACACAAGTGTACACTCTAAATTTGATTGTAATTGCTCCATTTTAAAGTGGAATGATAAAAATAAATATAAGACTGTAGAGTACATCATCTATCATCCACTTATAACTGGGTGATAGAATATTCATTTTAGTTCATATTGTTGATTGGTTGTTTATGATAATTGCTTTTTGATTGGTTTGTGCAATTGTGCAAGGTGAGATTTATAACCTATGGAAAATTCTTATTAAGCCCTAAACAAAAAAAAATAATAATATGTTTTTAAAGTGAATTTTAATTATGTTCCACTGGGGGGAAAAACAAGTTCATATTTCATGATGAAATAAAAACGACTTAGGATTAAGAAATTTCTGTTGATTAAATATTCTGAGCTCCTTGGAAAAAGTAAGCCAAAAAGTAATGAGAAATTGGAATTTGGGAAGGTTTTTTTTGTTCTATGCAGCTGACTCTAATGAACAAAGTCACACATAAATCCCTTAATAATAACAATGGATTGATTAGGATGGGCCAATTTCTGTGCCAGGTACTTGTCTATTGGTCATTTTATTTAATGCTAATTACAGCCATATGCAAAAGAATGCTCATTCTTCTCATTTCACAGAGATGCTGAAGCACAGAGATGCTGAGTAATTTTTTTCATATGTCACACTAGGTCTGTCTGGATCTTTAGCCCACTGGATTAGCAATGCTGGGTGCCAGGATATCAAAATGACTTTGATTAACACTGCTAGCTGAAATTTGCACTCAAGAAAGGAAAACATTCTTCAGGCAATTTTTGTCTGAAGTCAGAACATGAAGAAGGATAAAATGGAGAGAAGTATAGACCCTGGCTCTTGATCTGTCACAAATGCCATCTCAGTGGGACATTTCCTTTATATTCTAGAGCATAGCCTCCCACTTAGCACCAAAACCATGACCTCCTATTTAGCACCAAGATACAAACATACAGATCATTTGAAAAAATTCCCCTCAAGTGTACATTATAAGGGCGGAATGCCAATTTTACCCAAAATATAATGAAATGGGAATAAATAAAAATGAAAACAAAGTTCTATTCTCCCATTCTTTCCAAAACACTTCCCTGCATCCTCAATTCAGTCTTTATCCACTTTCTCATGGCTTGAGCACAGACTTAACTAATTCTGAGGAATCCATATTTGACCTCAGCTAGAATAGCCTTCAATGACATCCTGCCTATTTGTTGAGGACAGCTCCTGTTCCTTCTCTTGATGCTTCTTTCCAAGTTCACTGTCTGGAGAGCAGCCATGCCCCAGTGAGCACTCGAGGGTAGGAATGTAGGTAAGTTTATTCTTGCTTTTCACTAAAACAGAATTGCTTTTTCTTTAAGATCTCAGGGGAACATTAGGTAGTGTGAGTCTTAAATCCCCAAATCTCATTCCTGAAGGATTCTACTGGACAGAGGTAAATCAAGTCATGTTGTGCTGAGGGCCTATTTGTCTCCCTAAAGTTACCTGAATGACAAAATGTCTCAAAAATAATGTTTTAGCCAAAATACCCCAAACTAGACTGAGTTTTTCTTTTCTTATTGTCCTTAATCCAATTCGAGATGTTTGTAGTATTTATCCATGTGGAATGACAAGTCAGGAAGATGTTGGCTTTTTCAAATAAAGAAGTAAATAGAAAATGGTTAGAAGATAGACTGGAAATAAAGAAGAACGCTAAAGAAATAAGCTATCATATCAGATGAAACATCAAATCTGTTCGGGGTACAACCCCAAATATCAATTTATGAGTACTGCATTATTTGGGTAATGATTTAACTTAGAAATATTTAGAATTCTTCACTTGATTTTCTATACTTTGTGACAGTTTTCAATTTTAGCTTCATTTCTTTCCCCATAATCATTCAGCTGGACCAGTAATCAACTCTTCTAAAATTAGCTTTGAGGAGTTTTTGCAAACTGTTCCTAGAGTTACCAGTGAAGCCTTTTAAAATGTCCTCCTTCCCACCCCAATTTACTAGTTTGAATTCACTCTCTCTGGGTCATCAGAATACAGAATGTCTCCTCTCCCCATTCTGTATTTATTAATAGTTTCTGGTATTCTACTAGTGGCAGAAACATTTGCTTCCACTTTTATTGGGTAGGGGAAAAGCCTGAATATTTTATTTTACTACCTCTTTGAGCTGAAACAGTTTGAGAATATGCTTTAAAGATGTCATCTTTTTTTGTCTTCCAGTGTTTACCAAAGTGTCAAAATTATCAAAAGTTTAGAAAAAATGCAATTGTTCTTTCATGAAAATATGAAGAAAGGACTGCTATAAAATAGTTTCTCATCTTTCTCTATGAATTTAAGCAATGAGTTTACTAACTGTTGTTTTAGACCTAAGTACATTATTTGCTTCTGGAGTATGTGGAAGGGCACTCTCCACAGTTCTTTTGCCTGCAAGATGGAGAAAATTCCCATTAATATTGGAAGTTTAGTTCGACCTTTGGTTATTAATTTGTTTTTTAGATAGACTTATCTTTATGACATTTGAAAAACTAAAAAAAAAAACCAAAAAAACAAAAAACTCATGGATTTAAACTCTTGGAAATATGTAGGTAAAGTCACAGGCATATGAGTTTTGAAGGATTTAGAAGGATCTGATTTCTAATCCTGTCCCCCAAACTCTCTCTACTTCTGCTCTTCAAAATCATGTCTATGTGCTATATTTCTTCTTACTTCATTCAGTTCCATTTTTCTAATTTATAGCCATAGATATGATTAAAATGCAGTGTATTTTTTTCTTATTTTACTAGGAAATGATATTTCCTTTGTAGAGGTAGCTCTGGTTGCTGCAGAGTGTAAACATGATTAATATCACCTTCAGATGTTGTATGGACCACTTTTGCTTGTGTGGTATGTAGTCTCAAGATGATGGAGTTCTACTTTCACTTTCTCAATGAAGGATCTGGGCAATATTTGATAAGGTGATTTTTTTTTTTTTTTTTTTTTTTGGTACTGGGAATCTAACCTAGGTGTGCTGGTACCACTGTGCCACATCCAAGCTCTTTAAAAATATATACATTTTTTAAAATTTTGAGTCAAGGGCTCACTATATTACTGAGTCTGACCTTGAACTTGTGATCCTCCGGTCTCAGCCTCCCAAGTCTCCAGGACTGAGGTATGCCATCTCGTCAGCCAAGGGGTGCTCTTAAGGATGAGAATTTTATCTACATGAAGTGTAAGCAGTGGTGTCCACTAAGAGGAACAAAATGGTGCTGGAGGAGACAAACACTGAGTACAGAGAAATGTACCCTGTTTTACAATTTGGCTTAAAGATAACTTGGCAGAGGCACTTGTTTGTCACTGAACTTGCATACAGTTTATAGCCCCACTCTAGTTTTAACCTCACTCCAGCCTTCCAACAGCATCTAAGAGACTTGATGATAACCAAGAACACAACATTCTATGATAAACTCCTGAATCCTGAGAATCCAAGGGGACAGATTGCAGTCTTAGATAGATACAGTTGTGAATCTCCTTGTTTAAAGCCTCCCTTCTCATTTAAACTTTAGCAGACAAGAATTTCCTGCAGTAGAGTCTGAATGTGAAGATTTAGTGCTCTTCTTAAAACATGGCTTTTAAGTGAGGTAGAGTTGTCACTTAAACTTGCCCCACACCATCAGTATTTTAATAGCTGGGTTTTAGTATATGTAAATAAAATGTATTTGTACACAATGAATAAAGTATCATATGTTATGCATAAGTGTAATGCTTACATATCTATATATAAACACACACATACGCATACCTGTATTTGATACACATAAGTATGAACAAACAGAGACATGAAACCACTTTTTGTTTTCCTTATTATTTATAATAATTGGTAGCACATGAACTCCTAAGAGTTTAAGATTATTAGTAAGATCTCTCAGTTGACAGAGGAGTTACCTTGGATAACCTGTTCCCACACAGAGTTTTATAGCCTGCTTTCCAAATTGTACAAATTACTCTGAAGTGAAAACCACAATGGAAATGGTCCAGAATCGCATTCTTGGCTGTGCAACACAATGCCCTGGTTGTTTGCCAAGTTTCTTTTCTTCATCATTCAGAGTAGTTTATAAAAATGTTTATATGTGCCAATATTGAGTACTGGCACTAATGTGCTCTCCTCTAAGTTTATTGCTGGCAGCTACCATGATAATTTGGGGAAAAAAAGTTCTGTATCAAGTGAATAGTACATCTCTCTCCAGGAGATCTCTCATTATCCTAAATACATGTTTAATTTGTATCAGGGAGGCTTCATCTGAAACGTGTGGCCAGAGAGTAAACGAACAAACCAAGACTTATGGGAAGTTACTGATAGAAAAAGCTGCTACTGCCAATTTCTTGTCTTACTTGGGTAAATCTTTCAACGCCTCAATGGTTTCATTACAAGTGTCAGCTTAAAAAAAAGAAAAAAATGAAAAAGAAAAAAAACAAATACCAAAAAAAAATCATTTAGAATTCCAAGCAACACTGTGTGCATTTAAACACAATGCTATACAAAGGAAGCAGTACAAAGAATATATATTCAACATATATGGAAATTATAATATGATATTACATTAAAGTAGCATAAAACATGACTATGTGAAGCTCACTTGAGAATGCAAAACTGCTTTAATATTAGGAAATCAGCATATCAACTTACCTAACATTGTATTAACATATTAAAGAAGAAAAACAATTCTCTCAATATGTTTGATAAAATTTTATACTTCCAGTTGAACCTTATCACTGCGTATTTTAATAGGGTAAGAAAATAGTCAAATTTAAACATGTCTGACTTCATGTTGGAAAGATTATCATTAAGATAAAGAACAAATTGGGACTCAACTATCAACACCACAATTTAACAACATCCTTCAGAAGCCTACCAGCCTGTTAGGAAAAAAAAAACAGCATAAGGATGAAAAGAAGGCAAAATTGTCAATTTTTAGTATTTGGATTATCTCTAGACTCAAAGATAAACAAATGGGTGAAAGGGGGGGTTTTAGAAGCACTCAGAATTCATCAAGGAAAACATTAAAATCTTAATTTAGGAAATTCTATTTTTGTTCCATTTTGACAACAATAATCAGTTAAAACTTAATAGAAACAAAATTAAAACATCTAAGAATACCAAGAAATATGTAAGACCTTCGTAAATAAATAACTTCCTTGAAGCCCAGGAAATGAAGACTTGAAATACAGAGAACTGTTTTTCCAAGGATGCCAGTTTCCTTGAATTGTTATGTGTTACTTCATCCCTAATAAAATCTAATGTTTTGCTTCTTTTCTAGAACATGATCAAATGATTTCAGAGTTGATCTGGAGAAGTAAATATCTGATTATGGAGCAGATTCTGAAAAAGATGAGTATTCAGGCAGATCTAGAGTTGCATTGAAAAGCCACAGTAATCAGAAAAATCTGGCACTAAAAATAGAAATAGGGGAATTCACACCTCATTTTGTACCCCTACTCTGCTCCCTGAGTAACAGTAACAGAAACTTAGTCTCTGGACATGATTATTAATCATTTCATAGCCATCATTTGTGGCTAAATACACAATCCATAGTCACTGGAGGATGTGCAGTTCTTGCAATTGTGTTCGACAACCTATTTTTCTTAATATGGATGAACAGATCACACAGATGCAAACAAACACCACTATTTTTTGGTACCAGGGATTGAACTCAGGGGTACTCAACCACTGAGCCACATCCCCAGCCCTACTTTGGGGCTTAATTTAGAGACAGGGTTTCACTGAGTTGCTTAGCGCCTCACCATTGCTGAGGCTGGCTTTGAACTTATGATTCTCTGGTCTTAGCTTCCCAAAGTGCTGGGATTACAGGCGTGCGCCACCACGCCTGGCTACAAACACCATTCTTTAATGTCAAAGGTGCTAATACCTTTGTACTTGCTGTACAAACCCATACCTTTCACTACCGATAACATATTTTATGATTTTCAAATATTTTAAATGATATATACAAGCAACATATGTTTAGATACAAATTAGAAAATATACATCTTTTCTACCCCTGATATTAGCCGTCTTTTTTTCATTAGTTATGGGATGGACTAAAATTATTATCTTACCCTTTAAGTTTTATATTAAATTACTAATGAGTTTGAAATGTTGCCTTACTTATAGGCTACTTGGATTTTCCCTTATGAATTGTATATTTATATTGTTTTAGCATTTTTCTTTCTAATGTGGGTTTTTGTTTGGTTTTTACCAATTGATTTCTAAAAATATGTTAACATAGTATGGATACTAGGCTTTTGTCTTCTGAACATATTGCAAATGTTTTCCTGTGTGCTTCAACTTCTTATAATGCATTTTATCATAAAGAAATATTAAATTATTTTTTCCAGAGCTGGGGATCAAACACTTGCGCATGGAATACAAGTGCTCTACCACACAGTTAAATCCTCAGCCTGAGAAATATTAAGTTTTATGAGGTCAGCTCTTTCCTCTGTGCCTGTCATGCTTAGAGACGCTTTCTTAATTCTTATATGCACTTATACTCATTTTTCTTTGTGGTTTGGTGGCTTCGTTTTCATGTATGAATATTTCATTCATCTAGATTCATTATGGAGTAAAATATGAGAAGGGGATATGGGTTTATTAATATGCTTTTCTTTTATTATGAAATATGACAATCATTTAATATTAACATATTTAGATATATTAGTCTACTCTATAGCATTAATATACTTTATGTACTTAATATAATTCAACATACTAAGCAGTAATAATTTGATAAATATCAATATACACACAAGTTTTACTCTGTAATATCTTCCTTATTACTACAGTAGGCAGAAGACTACTTATTACTGATAAGGGTGATAGAGAATAGCTTCTTGGGGGACTCAGGGGACTCAACTGGCCTGTTCCATGGTAAATTCATGCTGCAAGCGTTTTTGAAAGGCATACTGAAGCAGAGCTAAGCCCTCTAACTGAGTAAGCTGATGGAGGCAATAAATAATATTTAAGGAAAATGAACTTGTCTTAAGGCTTTAAAAGAATTAAAATGAGACATTGTTAAAAACAAACAAACAAACAAACAAACAAAAAAACCGAACATTTAGCATAATGCCCAAGTACCAACTCCAGTTGCAAGCCACCACCTGACACCTGCGAAGATCAGAGCATATCCTAAGTTTCCTTCAGTGTCAAGGTCTTGAGATCCAAGGAAAGACTGAGAAGCTTTTCCAAACTGAAGGAGAGTGGAGAGAGATGCCAACTGGTTGCAATGTGTGATTCTGAACTAGGTATTTTGGCAATAAAGGTCATCATTGTATTACTTGGAAAAATTGAATGGAAGTTTGAAAATTAGATGGTAATGATATATCTGTGCTAATTTCCTGATTTTCTATGGTAGTATCAGGTCCTCGTTTGGGAAGATAGTGGTATGAATTAGCAGTTACTAGACATCTTCATAGCAACTTATTTTTAATGGTTAAGAAAAAAAAAGTTTCTTCTGCAGTACTGACATCTCCACAAGTTTAGGATTGTTTAAATTATTTCAAAATAAAATAAAAGGAACAAATTAAGTGTGTCAGATTGTTAGAAAACTATTGTTATAACTATTTATTGATTTCCTGAAACGTTGCCAGCCCTCTGCCATGACCTACCAAGAACAGATGATCAGTATTTAGGGCTTCTTTGCTAAACTTAAAGAATTCACAGTCCACTTGACTGTATCATACATGAAATGGAATAATTTAAAGTCAATAGAGCTCTGCTCTGTATGTGCAGAGACCGAGTGATGGATGTAAGAATCAAAGTGAACGACTTTGGGAACATTTTGTGTGAAAAATTCATTAAGAGATGACAAAAATCTCTCTTGCCTGCATCAGTGAACTGCGGCTAAGCAAGAGGTAGAATGTAACATTGAGTAGGTGAGTGAACAAGGGTGCCTGGCAGAGGATTAATTCTAGAAGTAGGGTCTGAGTCAGAGCTTGTGGATTTATAGTTAGCAAAACCAAACACTCTGCTCCAAAGTTGAAATGTGGCACGTGGAAGGTCCCCTTTATTCCCTCTACATAGAGACTGGTTAAAAGGAAGTTTCTACATTAAAAACTGAGTAATATATGAGAAAAGCCAGTGGAAGCAAACAGGGAATAAACCCCCATAACACATAAGGACAGATGCCCCCTATTAGTCCCAAACATTTCTAATTGAATACTTATGTTTTTTTTCTTTTATTTTTAAAAAATTTGTTCTAATTAGTTATACATGACAGTAAAATGCATTTTGACACATTGTACACAAATGGAGCACAACTTCTCAGTCCTCTGGCTGTACATGCTGCAGCATCACAGAAGTCGTGTAATCATACATGTGGACGGGGTAATAACACCTGTCTCATTCCACTGTCCTTCCCAGCCTTACACATCCTCACCTCTCATTCCTCTTTATCCTATCCAAAGTTTCTAATTGAATACTTATAAACCTTTTGATCTGTAGATTTTCTGTGATGGAGTAAAAACAGAATGATTTATCAAAATTTATGTATGTATATATCAGTGTGTGTATATATATTATATATACATATGTGTATGTATATATAAATGGAGAGGTATTTATATACAATTTATGTGAATACATATAAAATGATTGAGTCTCTGGCCTTCTGAAGCCTTAGGGATAACCAAGTACATGGCTCTTTCAGACCACTTTAAGGGTAAGTTCTTTATTCTTAGTCACATTGCACTGCTCTATCTTACCTCCTGGTCATTACCAGTCACCTCTAATGATCTCCTATTTTCCAGGGGGGCGGGGTAAAAGGAAAAAGGAAATAGATTATGAAAACAAATATATAAAGTCACTAATCTATCTCTATGATGTTATATATTGCATTTAAAAAAACTGGAAGATACAGAGGTATAGAGAAGTATAGTGATAGAGACATTTTTTTCCTTTCGACTAATACACGATCTCTGTTCCAAAATATTAATGAGTGGGCAATCAGAATTCTGATTCAACTTGCAAATATACTGCTGTTTGAATGAGCTGAGCGTGTATATGTGTGGATTTGTGTGCATAAGTCACAGCAAAAGGAACAATAGCTTTTATAAACAATTCTATGGGATTTCCTTTTTTCCTTTTCTGTAGGACAGAATGTGTTCTAAATGGTTTTTAGAGCAGCACAGTAAGACACCATCAGGCCCAACTTCTCTAAATCTTATTTATGGTGTAATGGATGCATGACATCATTGATAGTTTAGATTAATGGATATCCTGGAACTAAGACAATATTTTCCCAAAAGGTTTAAGGCATTTCCAGAACCTGTGTCCACTGACCAGTATTAAAAGGGTTGGTGAATAAAGGTGATGCTATGGTCTGATAGGAGCATGTTGAGGTGAGGCCAGGGGTTCCTGCTACCTTGTGCAAGGCGACATTCACATAGCGTTGTCTTCTACCCATAAGCATCACCTCGTGGTTTCACCGTTTGCATTCACAATGTCTGACGCCCATACAGCTTCTGGTTACTTTGATTAATAAAAGAAAGTTTCCAGAACTTGTGGCATATTAGAATTACCTGGGGAATTAAAAACAAACAAACAAAAAACTACAGCTGAGTTCTAATCTTATGTGAATTAATTTGTTTGGGTCAGAATCCAGGAATGGCTATTTAAAAAATCCTCCCGGGGTTTCTAAAATACAATCAGAGATGAACATTAGAGGGACCAGCTGGTAAAGGCCTCCTAAAAATTCAATTTGTTAAAAAAAAATCAACTTGTTTATCCAACTTTTTGCAGTGTTCAAACAACTTTAGCATGCTAAAACTCATTTTGTTTTTATGGTATATGCAGATTGTGTGGAAACTCAGAAAGCTGCTTTCATGGCAAGGAAAAGAATTTAATATTGAAGGAATGAAGTAAGAAGGTGGAGAATTTCATGATCTATTCCCAGACTAGCTTTGAACAGTGAGCTCCAATGTGAAGTTCTCAACACAATAATAGAGTATTCATTTGGAATGAGCCTGTTTGTTAATTGGTGACAATTAGAGAAGAGTATTATTCTTCCTGAAATAATAGATATTTTAATAGTATTTTAAACCATAATTAACTGTATTTCTTACATTTTCAGTGGTACCATTAGCTTTTATTATATGTTTTTCTTCTTGGTTTGCTTATTTTCATTTGCTAGATAATAGAACACTGTGATCTGAGACCCTAACTTTATTTAAATTGGAAATGTTTATTTATGAGAACTTGAAAACAAACGAGTCAGCTTCAGTCAGTTCTCAGGAAGTCTCAGCAATGCTTGATTGTTTCCTGACTAGGGTAGTTGTAACCAACATTTCCTGAAGAAGATGAGACTTTTCAGAAGTGGTTAGTAGGCCTGACCCTTACCAAGTGTTCCAGGGTCAAATGAACCTTGGAAATTCTGGATTGAACAACACTGAATATTGTACGTGTCTTTGTTTGGGGATTCCTTATAGTTCCTAATATCCTAGTGTGTGATATGGCTTTTCAAGGGGAGGATACTTTTTTCAGGGCTTTTTAAACATAGGGAGCCATGGATGCCTGTGTTCCTCAGAAACCAATAATGCCGCTCTGTGAATCTTTCACTTGCATCTTAAGGATTCTCTGCTTCAAATGTCACCCCATCAGAGAGATCTCTTTTTTCCTGACCACCCCATTTAAATATCAAACCCACATCAATTTCTACCCTCTCACTTCATTTTTTGTTTCATCAAAAAAATTCTTCCTAGCCAAGTGCGGTGGCGCGCACCTGTAATCCCAGCACTTTGGGAGGCTGAGACAGGAGAACTGCAAGTTCAAAGCCAGCCTCAGTAACAGTGAGGTGCTAAGAAACTCAGAGAGACCCTGTTTCTGCATAAAACACAAAATAGGGCTGGGGATGTGGTTCAAGTACCCTTGGGTTTAATCCCTGGTACCCGCCCAAAAAATTTCCTGTTTCTCACTCCTTAGAATTCAAGGCCCAGAGAATAGGGACTGCTGTCTCCTCAGTGCTTTCAGTGTAGTAAATAATAATAATAATAATAATAATAATAATAATAATAATAATAATATCCCATTTATTCCTGCTGCACCGTGATATATCCGGCTCTTGTCTTCAAGTCCACAAGATGGCTGCCTTATTTCTAGGCATCACAGCTGTGTGACAGAATAGAGAGAAAGATAAAAGTTGACTGGGGCTGCCCTTTCTCTCTAGAAAAGCCCCGTTTTCTGAGTAGTTCCAACTGGAAACTCCTACTTCTGTCTTACTGGCCACAACATGCCACCTGGCGCCCCAAGCTGAAAGGCATTTCATGGAGGTAAGTATTTATCTGGGAAAATTGCTTTTCTGAATAAAATAGCATTTCTATTGATGAGGAAGAAAGATAGGCTGGGTATTGTGCATGCAGCCAGTCACATAGCTACACTCATGTCACCTGTTTGGCTCCAGTTGGGATCTGAGTCTGCAAACCTTGAACTAGACATTTCATCAAGTCATAGCTGTCTTTACATTTTACAATTTTATCTTCTATATTTCTCTAGCCAATACCTTTGTTTTATCTGTGTACAGATTTTCTTTCTTTCTTTTTTTTTTTTTTTTGGTACCAGGGATTGAATTCAGGGGCACTCAACCACTGAGCCACATCTCCAGCCCTATTCTTTTCATGTTTTATGTAGAGACAGGGTCTCACTGAGTTGCTTAGCGCCTCGCCATTGCTGAGGCTGGCTTTGAACTCATGATGCTCCTGTCTCAGCCTCCCAAAGTGCTGGGATTACAAGCATGAGCCACCGCGCCCGGCTATGTGTGTATAGGTTTTCATTTGTTGGGTTTGAATGTCTAATTTAGTGATTACAGGGCAGGGGGGAGCTTTCCTCCCCCCAACTTTAAATAATAGTCAATGCTTTCAGGTAATGATCAGCTCTGCTTTGAAACCATTCCTGGTTGTGTTCACTGAAGCAAAACAAATGCTCTGGAACCAGTGAGCACCCCTCCCCTGGGAAGGCTTGTCATGCAGTCATCAGGAGTCCTAATCACAGTCTCAGGAACAGTGATGATGCTGTCTTTAGGAGGTCAGAGAAGAAGCTGGAGAGGCTCTGAAGTCTAAGGCAGAGCAAGACTGACAGAGAACACATGGGGGAAAACATCAGACTCCAAAAAGGAAATGAAGACGCATGAAGAAAGCACTTTGTGAAATGTGTTGAAAATTGGAACATTTGGTTCTATAAAATGTCCTGTCACCTTCCAACAACTTTCCATTTTGTTATTTGATAAGTGACAAGTTTCACATTGCACAGGTGGCCAATTCCACTAAAAATAGTTCCTTGGGCTTTATCAGTATCATTTATCAGAGGCTGCAGGGAATGTGGCCCTGCACTAGAGGCCTTCATTCCAGTGCTCTTCACACTCCTGACTGGCCAGTAAACTTGGGGATGGACCGACTTGGTATTTACTGAGTGCCTAGCAAAAGCGGGCATTGTAGCTGACATGCTCATGTTTGTGCTATTATTCGTATCTTGTAAAATCCTGCTAACATATTACACAGGGGGAAATTGAAAACAGGGTATGAACTTAGACAAATGGCTTGAGGCTGTTGGTTTCTCATTATTTCTAAGCTGATTGGTTTTGTGCTGGGTGACAGTCCTCTTCATTCATTTAATGATGATGTTATTTTTAGCAAATGTCTTAGTTTCCTCATTTGTAGAGATAATAGTATCACTATACATTCATTCTTCTCTGGGTTTGCCCAGAAATCAAATGTTATAATAATAAGTGACATTGCATTTAATGCTGTCAGGCTAGGTGATTTTAGGACTTCCAATTTCCACTTTAATGTTTTCACAAAAATATGGAATTGCACTTCTGTTCATGACATGAGCCTCCAGGATGAACATTATTTTCTTTCTCCAATAGGGATAGCTAAGTGACCCATCAGTACTCTTAAATCAGTGGGAAAACTCCCCCACTGTTCTGCAGCACAACATTTGTAATAAATCAGATGACAAATACGTACAAGTCTTGGGACTCTATTCTGTTCCATTAGTTTGTCTACCCTTATATCAATGTAATATTATATTGATATTACAGCTTTAAAGTAATTCTTGATGACTAGTAATGTTAGTTTGCTACATGTGTTCTTCTCTGTATTGCTTCAGCTACATTTGGACTTTCACAATATAGAGTTTTCTAATCCAAGAACATGTAATATCATCTCTCCATTTATATGTCTTAATTTTCCATAATAATTCTTTAGAATTTCCAGTGAAGGGAGCTTATGTATCTTTCCTTAGATTTTATTTCCATCTATGATATTTCTATGTGTTTGTTTAAATATCATTATGATATTAAATTTCACCTTCTATTTTTTCCTACTGGCATACAGAAGTACATTAAATGTTCTAATATTGAATTTGAATCAGCTATTAAGGTAAATCTATCAGTTCTAGAAATTTGGAAAGTTTGGGGTGTGGTTTGTTTACATATTAATATCACATATGAGTAACCATACTTCTATTTTTTCGTTTTGAATCCCCATGACTTTGGTTTGTAATTCTTGCCTTTTTGCACTTGCAGACCTTTAGGACATTTCGAATAGAGATGGTAGCAATGAGTGCATCTGTCTCAAACATAGTATCAAGAAGAATATTTGAACTATTTTACTAGTGAATGTGACTTTGCTTAGGTTTGAAAATAGATATTCTTTATTAGATTTAGGATGTCTCATTATGATTCTAGTGTGCTGAAATGTTTTTAAACAAACCACCCAATGGACCTTTTGAAAATTTATGCCTCTTAAACACAACTATATAGGCAAACATCATTAGACATACAAGGGTACTTTGCAATGTCAAAGACTCAAGCAAGCAAATAAAAACCAAAAATGATGAAAATACATTTCCATATTTAAAAGACCCACTGATTGATTTGTATAGTGAATTTTTTTTCTCCACACTTCTTATTGGTTCATTTATTGTACATGGTGGTAGGATTAGTTCTTATGTGTATGGACATGCACATGACATAATATTACAGTTTGGCCAATATCATGCCACAGTATTTCTCCTTTATCTCCTTTTCTCCCTCCCCTGCTCCCTTTATTCTACTTATCTTCCTTTGATTTTCATGAGATACCCCTCCTACTTTTCTTTTTCTTTTTTCCCTCTGGCTTCCACATATGAGAGAAAACATACAACCCTTGACTTTCAGAGTTTAGCTCATTTCACTTCATAAAGTTCTCAACTGCTGTCCATTTTCCTGAAGATGACATAATTTCATTCTTCCTTATGGCTGAATAAAACTCCATTGTGTGTACATACTACATTTCCTTTATCCATTCATTAGTTAATGGACACCTCAGTTGGTTTTATAGTTTGGCTGTTAGGAATTATGCTACTATAAACAGGGGTATGCATGTATCACTGTAGTATGATGTCTTTAATTCTTTAGGATAAATACTGAAGAGTGGTATAGCTGGGTCATATGGTGGTTCCATTCCTAGGCTTTTGAGGAAACTCCAAACTGGTTTCCAAAGTGGTTGTACTAATTTACAATTCCATCAACAGCGTAAGTGTTCCTTTCTCTCCACATCCTCTCCAGCATTTATTATTGCTTGTATTCTTGATGACTGCCATTCTGACTGCAGTGAGATGAAATATTAGTGTAGTTTTGATTTGCATTTCCCTAATTGCTAAATATATTGAAGGCTTTTTCATGTATTTGTTGGTCATTAGAATTTCTTCTTTTGAGAAATATTTATTTATTTCATTTGCCTATTTATTAATTGGGTTACTTGATTTTTTAGTATAAAGTTTTTTGAGCCCTTTATATATTCTAGATATCAATCCTCTATCAGTAGAGTAGATTTTCTCCAAATCTCTCTTCTCATTCTTAATTGTCTTCTTTATTGTGAAGAAACTCTTTAATTTGATGCTAATTTATTAATTCTTGGCAATATTTTCTGAGCTTTAGGGATCCTATTGAGAAAGTTATTGCCTGTACCTATATGTCAGAGTGTTGACTATATTTTCTTCAAAGAGTTGCATAGTTTCTGGTTTAATTTGTAGGTCTTTCAACATTTTGAGTTGACATTTGTGCAGGGTTAAGAATAGGGATCTAGGGGGCTAGGATTGTAGCTCAGCGGTAGAGCGCTTGCCTCGCATGCGGGAGGCCCTGGGTTCGATCCTCAGCACCACGTATAAATAAATAAATAAAAAACAAATGTCTATAAAAAAAAAAGAATAGGGATCTAGTCTCCTTCTTCTACATATGGATAAGCAGTTTTCCTAACACAGGCTGTCTTTTTTCCAGTGTATGTTTTTGCATCTTTGTCAAGGATCCAATGACTATATCTGTATGGGTTTGTCTCTGCATCTTCTATTCTGTACCATTGATTTATGTGTCTGTTTTTATGCCAGTACCATGCAGTTTTTGTTACTGTAGTTCTGCAGTATAGTTTGAGAAGTCACGTATTGTGGTGCCTCCAGTATTGCTTTCGTGGCTTAGAATTAACTTGGTTATTCTGGGGTTTTTTTTCTTCTAAATGAATTTTAGAACTTTTTTTCTAGTTCTATGAAAAATGTCATTGGTATTTTAATGGGGATTTCATTAAATATGCATAGTTTTTTGGTAGTAATGTCATTTTAATAATATTAAGTCTGCCTGTCCATGAGCATGAGAAGTCTGTCCATTTCCTTGCGTCTTTTTCAATTTCTTTCTTCACTTTTCTATAATTTCCATTGTAGAGGCCTTTTACCTCCTTGGTTAGATTTATTCTTAGGCATTTTTAAGGCTATTTTGAATGGGATTGTTTTCCTGATTTTTTTCTCAGCAAAGTTATTATCAGTGTATAAGAAAGCCATTGATTTTTGTATATTGATTTTGTAAACTGCTACTTTAATAAATTTGTTTATTAGCTCCAAAAGTCTTTTGGTTGAGGTTTTTTTTTTCTTTTTTTGTCTTCTCAATATAGGATCATGTCAACAAAGATAATTTGACTTCTTCTTTCCCTATTTGTATTCATTTAATTTTCATCTTTTGCCTGCTTTCTCTGGCTAGAGTTTTAAGCCAGAGAAATCTGGCTTAAACAATATTGAATAAGAATGGTGAGAGTAGACATCCTTGTCTTGTTCTAGATTTGAAAGGAAATTTAATTTTTCCTCATTCACTATGATGTTGGCTTTGGGTTTGTCTCATCTAGCCATGTTTCTTCTATCCCTAGCTTATTCAGTGGTTTCACCATGAATGGGTGCTGCATTTTGTTGAAGGCTTTCTATGCATCTATTGCAATGACTATGTGATTTATGTCCTTAATTCTATTTATGTACTGAATTACATTAATTGATTTGTATATGTTAAATCATACTTGTAGCCTTGGGATAAAACCATGTTGGTCATGATTACAGTTTACTTAATATGTTGTTGAACATAATTTGTTAGTATTTCATTAGAATTTTAACATCTAAGCTTATCAGAAACATTGGTCTGTGGTTTTCCTTCCTTGATGTATCTTCATCTTGTTTGGGTATCAGGAAAATACTGGCTTCATAGAATGAATTTGGGAGAGTTTCATCCTTTTCTATTGCATAGAATAATTTGAGAAACTTTTGACATTAGTTCTTCCTTAATGGTCTCATAGAATTCAGCTGAGAATCCGTCTGGTGCTGGGTTTTTCTTTGTTGGAAAGCTTTTTATTACTCCTTCTATCTCATTGCTAGTTATTGGTCCATTTAACTTTTCTATGTTCTCTTGATTCAATTTGGCAGGTAATATATGTCTAGAAATGTATCTCTTTCTCTCAGGTATTCTAATTTATTCAAGTATAAGTTTTTAAGATAATCCACAATGATCTTTTGGATTTCTGTGATGTCTGTGGTGATTTCTCTCTTTTTTTTTAAATCAGGGTCTATTTTATCAATTTTATTAGTTTAGGTCTATCTTTTTATTTTGATTAGTTTGGTTAAGGGTTTATCAACTTATTTTTCTTTCCAAAGAACCAACTCTTAGGTTCATTGATCCTTTGTATTTTTTAAAATCTCTATTTAATTGATTTGGACTCTGATTTTAATTTTTTTCTTCTATGGTTTTGAAATTGTTTTGTTGTTTTTTGAGGGTATTGAGATGCCAATTGATTATTGATTTGGAATATTTCTGATTTTCTAATGTTGCTACTCAAGCCTATAAACTTTGCTCTTAAAACCTTCATAGTGTCCCAGAGGTTATAGTAGGTTGTATCACTATTCTCACTTGATTCTAAGCATTTAAAAACTTTCTCCCTGATTTCTTCTATCACCAGTTCATCAATCAAAAAAAAATTTATTGTCAACTCTCCATCTGTTTATGTAGATTCTGGTATTGATTTCTCATTTCATTCCATTATGATTGGGAAAGATGTAAGGAATATACTTATTACTTTGTATTTGCCAAAAGTTTCTTTGTGGCATAAAATGTGTTCTGTTTTGAAGAAAGTTCCATGAGCAGATGACAGGAAAGTGCATTCAGTTGTTGTTGGATTATTTATATTTTTTAGATGTTCATTGGATTGCAACATTTTCTAGGTCGGAAGTTAGATTGCAATATTTTATAGATCTTGAGTGGATCCCTAGACAATTTTTCTATTGGTGAAAGAGGAGTGTTAAAAATGACCCAGTATTATTATATGGTATCTCATTTATGTAACTAGGTGCACCAGTGTTTGGGGCATACATATCTACTATTGCTATATCTTCTTGTTAAATTTTTTTCCTTTACCATTATGAAGTGACTTTTGTCTCTTCTGATTAAGTTTTGTCTTGAATTATGTTTTGTTGGATACAAGAGTTTCTATTCCTGCTTGCTATTAGGTTCATCAATTTTCATCCTTGCATTTTCAGTTTATGTCTGTCTTTGCCTATAAGGTGAATATCTTACAAATAACATATAGTTAAATCTTGTTTTTCAATCTATTCTGACAGCATAGGTCTTTTAACTGGAGAGTTGTGATCATTTATATTCCATGTTATTATAGACAACTATTTCTTCATTCCTGACATTTTGCTTTATTTCTAATGCTTAATTTAGTGCTGTATCTAATTTGTTTAGCTACTCTTCAAATAAGATTTATCCATTTGTGAGCTCTGGGGTTTATTTTCATTTCTTTTGTGTGTAGTATTTCTTTAAGTATTTTCTGTACCTCATCTTAGTAATCACAAAGTCTTTATTTTTTGCTTATCCTGGAAGATTTTTCTTTCTACTTTAATTCTGGAGGATAGCTTTGCTGGATGAAATAATCTTGGTTGACAGTTATTTTCTTTCAGGACTTGGAACATTTCATCCAAAGTCCTTCTGGATATTAGAGTTTGTGCACAATGACTTTCTAAATGCCCACGTTCCATTGCATATCACCATGAAATTTCAGAATATTAGAACTAGAGAAGATCTTAAATATTTACAAAGAAAAAAACAAAACAAAACAAACAACAGGAAAATATATGTGCATTTATATATACTTATATATACTGTACATATATATGACACACTTAAAGAAATCTAAAGACAACCTAATTCTCTGTGTATACGTGTGCGTGTGTGTGTGTGTACATATATATATATATATATATATATATATATATATATATATATAGACACTCTTTCTATATGTACATATATATATAAAATGTACATTCTGTGGATACATACATATAGGGAATCAGACTGTCTTTAGATTTCTTAAGAACCATATAAGTAGTAAAAAGACTAAGTTAATAAATAAATCACTTCAAAATCTTGAAGGAAAATTATTTTTCTATAATTCTATGTATAAACAAGTATTGATAAAATGTAAAGGTAGAATAGATACATTTTAGACATACAAAGTCTTCAGAAATTTGCTCAATCCCATGTGACCTAACCTATTATTCCTATGTTACCCAAGATAACTATGTATTCTTCCTCTCTTCTTCTAAAACTATTGCTATACTCCTTCAGATACAATGTTCCTCTGTGAAATACACTTTAAATTTAATTACTAGAAAAAAATAAAGTATTTATAAAATATAAACCTTAATATTTATTATTAGATTCAACTTAATGTAAAGTCCATTTTTATGGAAAAAAACTAAATAATAAAAAATGATAAAAACCTGTATATTTTGTTCAATACACTGAGTGTAAATTAATAACAGGAGGAAAACTGACAAATGTACACATATATGGACAGCAAACACACTCCTCAACAGTCAATGGGTCCAAGAATTAAAATGGAAATAAAAAAAATTTTAAGATATATAAAAATGAAAACTCAGAATAAAAAAACTCCTGGGATGAAGCAAAAGCATTTCTAAGGAGAAAAGTTTGGAACTATAATTCACAACATTAAGGAAAAAGAAAGATCTCAAATAAGTAACCTAAGTTTTCACTGTAAGAATTTAGAAAATCAAGTATATACTAAGTACCAAATTATCAGAAAGAAGGAAATAATGATGATATAGATAAATAAAGAATTAAGAAACAAAGAAAAGTCAATGTGTTGATTCTTTGATAAAAAAATTGACGAACCTTTAGCTAGTCTAACCAAGGTAGGGGGGAAGAAAAAGGACTTGTATAAGTAAAATTACAAATTACAGAAGAGCTATTACAACTGATGCTACAGGGATACAAAAGATCACAAAAGGCTTCTGTGAACAATTACATGCCAATAAATTGAATAATATAGAAGAAATGGATAAATTTCTAGAAAAATATAACTTGCCACATCAGAATAATGTAGAAATAGGAAATCTGAACAATGCAATAATGAGTAAAGAGATTGACTCAACAATCAAATATTTTCCAGCAAATAAAACCCCAGAACCAGATGTTTGAATACTATCAAACATTCAAAGAATGACGACCAGTTTTTCTCAAACTTTTCCAAAAAACTGAAGAGGAGGAAACACTTCCAACTGCATTTTATGAGGCCAGTCATTACCCTGATGCCAAGGTCAGACGGGGACATTAGATGAAAAGAAAATGAGAAGCCATTATGCCTGATGAACATGATGCAAAAATCCTCAGCAAGTTGAACTCAAAGGCACCCTAGAAGGGATGTGCACTATGATCAAATGGAGTTCAATTTGTGTTTGCAAGGATGTAAATCAATAAGTGTTATACATTATGTCAATAGAATGAATAATAAAACAACATGATCATTTGGATAGGTGCACAAAAAGCAATTGAAAGAATGCAACATCCTTTTTGACAAAACTTCTCCACAGTTTGACTATAAACGAAATGTTTCCCAACATAATAAAGGCCATATATGACCAGTCCACAAGTAACATCATACTTAGTGATGAAAATCTGATAGCTTATCTTTAGATAAGAAACAAGAAAAAGATGTCCATTTTTGTCATTTCTATTCCACATGGTACTGAAGGTCCTCACCAGAGCAATTAGATAAGAAGGAAATAAAGGCATCCACATGAAAAAGGCATCCACATGAAATAGTCTCTGCAGGTGATATGATCTCATATAAAGAAAAACCTCAAGACTTCATCAAAGAGCATTAGAATTAATAAGGAAATTTAATGAAGTCACAAGATACAAAAAACATACAAAATCAGTTGCACTTATGCACATTAACAATATTATCTGCAAAAGAAAAAAGATAATCCCATTCATATTGACTTGAAAAAGAATAACATAGTTAGGAATAGAATGAAATAAAGAGGTGCAAGATCTGCACACTGAAAGATTAAGACACTGATGAAAGAAAATGAAGAATACACAAATAAATAAAAGATATCCCATGCTCATTGATGGGAAGAATTAACATTGTTGAAATGTTCATACTGCCCCAAACACTCTATATAATCAATTCAATTCCCATAAAATTTCTAGTGGCATTTTCCATTGAGGTAGAAAAAAAAGCCCTTCAATTTGTATAAAACCTCAAAAAGAACCTAAATAGACAAACTTATGCTGAAAAAGAAAAACAAAGACAGAGGCACTACATTTTCTGATGTCAAAATATTCCACAAATTTATTGTAATTAAAAGAGCATGATATTAGCATAAAATCAGACACATAACCAATGGATAAGAATAAAGAGCCCCCAAATAAATTCAGGCATAAATTGTCAATTAATATTTGACAGGAGGACCAATAAATACAATTTGTACAGAATAGTAAGTGATGTTGAGAAAATTTGGTATGCAAATGCACAAGAACAAAATTGAACCTCTATCTTAAAAAACTCACATAGGTTAACTCAAAATGAATTTAAGAGTTAAATGTAAGACCTGACCTGGAAAACCTCTAGAAGTCAACAGAGGGAAGAAGTTCTTTGAAATTGTTCTTGGCAATGGTTTTTTGGGTATGACATCAAAAGCATAAGCAGCAAAAGTAAAAATAAACAACTGGGACTACAGCAATATAACAAGCTTTTCTACAGCAAGGTGAACAACTGGCAAAATGTCAACCTGGAATGGAAGAAATGCCACTGTGCTGGTGATAAGAGATTAATACTGACAATATTTAAGGAACTCATAGAATTCAACTGCAAAATAAATAAATAAATAAACTAATTAATTAATTAATTAAAAATGGGCATGGGCTGGGGATATAGCTCAGTTGGTAGAATGCTTGTTTCACATGCACAAGGCCCTGGGTTCAATTTTCAGCATCACAAAAAGAAAAAAAAAGACATTGTTTCTGAAGAAGATATATGAGTAGTTGACAGATACATAAAAAGATGCTTAACATCATTAACTATTAGGGAAATGCAGATAAAAAAGCTCTGTAAGATTATCACTTCGTTCTGATTAGAATGACTGTTGTGGAAAAGACAAAAATAAGGGCTGATGAAGATGTGGAGAAAAGGAAACCTTTGTGCACTGTTGGTGAGGATGTGAATTGGTACAGCCATTGTGGAAAGTAATATAGAGTTCCTTAAAAATTGAAAAATACAACCACTGGAAGACCCAGCAATCTTACTTCTGAGTATATATATCCAAAGAAATAAAATCAGTATCTTGCTCAAAGAGATGTCTACACTACCATGCTCATGGATGCATTATTCACAACCACCAAGATATGAAAATAACCTAAGTGTCTGTGGACAGATGAATGGAATATTATTTAACCACAAATGAAAATGAAATCTTGTTATTCCCAGGAACATGATGAATTTTGAAAGCATCATGCTAAGTGGCTTTCAGTCAGAAAAGGACAAACTCTGGGTGGTCACCCTTGTATGTGGAATCCAAAAGATGCAAAAGCCACAGAAACTGAAAGTAGATGGTTTGGGGAGAGAATCGGGTGTGGGGGAAATGGAGGTATGTGAATCAAAGAGTACAAAGCTTTAGTAATAACATGAGTGAGTTCTGGGAACCAAGGCACAACATGGTGGCTATAGTTGATAATACTTTATGAACACTTGAAATTTGTGAAGAGTGTAGCTTGTGTTTTCACTGTACACACTCAAATATACACACAGGGAGAAACGTACATGCCCTGTGAGGTGATAGATCACTGACTTAATTGTGGTCATCATTTCACAATATGTATGCCTGTCAAATCACCACAATGTGCATTTTAAATCTATACAAACTTATGTGTCAATTATTCCACAAGAAAGCTGGAAAAATAAAGTAGGAAGTGAGTGTATAGGTAATTAAAATCAAGTTTTCATTACAACTGAAAATTTTGGTTATTCTACATTTGTAATTTCATTAAAATTATTGAAATAGTGATACTGTATTTTAAAATTGACATATATATGCTTATATATAATTTAATCAACACTATTATATCAATATTTAGCTTGTAATCCCACATGTATCCTTTCTTTTTACTTGCTAATTTATTCATTCAAGGTTGGATTGGTGTTGGTGAGAACAGTGTTGCAGGGGATAACGTGTCTCTAAAATGTTTCTACTTTTTTAAAAATAACATTTGTAATAGAAAAAAACAGTCTTTCAAAATATTTCACAAAAATGGGGAAAGATTTCAAAGCAGTTTCAGCATGCTCAGGGTATTCATTTTGACCTCTTATTTAAAATGAAGCAAATCATAATATATTTTCAACATCCACCTAAAATCTTTCACCAATAGGAAGTTCTAACAATCTATTCAGAACCAGGTGTGGTTCACACGTAACCAGGCGTGGCGCACACCTATAATCCCAGCACTTTGGGAGACTGAGACAGAAGAATGCTGAGTTTGAAGCCAGCCTCAGCAATGGCGAGGTGCTAAGCAATTCAGTGAGACCCTGTCTTTACATAAAACACAAAATAGGGCTGGGGGTGTGGCTCAGTGGTTGAGCACCCCTGAGTTCAATACCTGATACAAAACAAAACAAAACAAAACTATTCTGTAAAATTTTTAACAAAGTTTAACTCTTTTTAAATGAATCCTAAAGATTCTAGACTCATGAATGTCCTAATTTTCAGTTTTTTGTGATGTAAAATAATATTTAAAATGTTCTGTCAAATTTGTGAGGTATTCAGCGATATTTTCCCAGATGTATAATATTAATATTAACCCTATTTCATTGATAATTGTGTATGTCACAAGATCCTGCAGAATTTCTCTAAGCATGTAAAATTTCCCAATGCCTTTCCATCTGATCTGTCACTGAAAAGCATGTTTATTCCTTCTCTGCATGGGAATAGTGATTAAAAGTATCATGGATGTGAAATACATAAGCAAATTTGGTCCAAATTTTTATCTGTAAATTTTCCTCCTCCTCCTCCTCCTCCTCCTCCTCATTGTATGTAAATTTGCAGAGATATCCAAGATTCTCTGCAACTAGCAGTGTGGTTTTAACACTTCACTATCAGTTATTATTTAAAACAACACAAACTCCATACATATTGTAAGCAAACTGGCATGAACCCTTTGGCCTTAGTTTCTGTGGAATCCCTTTCCTCATCATCATTTGGATGACAGCCATATTCAGAAAAATTGTGCCTCTCCTCCACAGAAATTCCATGAAAGCTTTTTTTACCACTAGTATTTTAATTTAAAACACAAATAGTAAAAATAATAGAAACTTTTATTTAAGTGATAAAATGTTTGTTTATAAAAGGTTTATTGAAATAAAAGTTATTTTGAAGTAACAACTTAAAATACTTACTTTTCCCTCCTGAGTTCTACATATCCAAAAGTTTTACTTTTGGATTACCATTGAATAATCTTAAAATATCACAGAGCACAAGTCTATTCTGCACCTCATCAAGCTACTTTGATGGCCTGAACTGTCTGCAGCTGAATCATGCATGTGTACAGAATGGCAAAATCAAAGTGTTACACATTGCTGGTGGGATTGCAAATTGGTACAACCAATCTGGAAAGCAGTATGGAGATTCCTTAGAAAACTTGGAATGGAACCACCATTTGACCCAGCTATCTCACTTCTTAGTCTGTTATACCCAAAAGACTTAAAAACAGCATACTACAGTGATGTAGCCACTTCAATGTTTATAGCAGCTCAATTCCCAATAGCTAAACTGTGGAACCAACCTAGATGCCCTTCGATAGATGAATGGGTAAAGAAACCATGGTATATATACACAATGGGATATTACTCAGCAATAAAAGAGAATAAAATTATGGCATTTGCAGGAAAATGGATGGAGTTGGAGAATATCATGCTAAGTGAAGAAAGCCAATCCCAAAAAACCAAATGCCGAATGTTCTTTCTGATAAGTGGATGCTGATCCATAATGTGGGGGAGGACACGAGAAGAATGGAGGAACTTTGGTCACAAGGATGGGAGAAGGGAGGGGGCAGGGGGACAGTAAAGATGGTGGAATATGATGGACATCATAGCCCTAGCTTCATGTATGACCTCACGTATGTTGTGATTCTACATCACGTACAGCCAGAGAAATGAAAAGTTGTGCTCCATCTGTGTACAATGAATCAAAATGCGCTCTGCTATCATGTATACCTAAGTAGAATAAATAAATAAATAAAATTTTTTAAAAAATCAAAGTATTACCAAAAAAATGGAATACTATTGATTCCGTTTCTTATCTTAGAATAGAACCATGATGGTCTGTGGACCAGGAATGGTTTGCAGGCTCTACTCTGCAGGGCTCTGTATTAAAGGATTGACTCCATTGAGAAAGGAGAACAAAAGGAAAAAGAAGATGCTGGGTATAAGAGGATCCCAAAGAACCCAAGTTGCAGGGCCGCCATTGAGTAGTAGGCAGAGAAGGATCCCCCTTGTAAGTGGGACAAGGACAAAGAGCCAAGGAAGAAGTTGCAAGAAAAAAAGAATTAACTTGTTATCTTCCCTGATATTTTTGGCCATGGGACAAAGTGCAGTCGAGGGTCTTTTAAATTCACTTGGAAAGCCTGGAAAGCATTCATGATATTGTCCCCAAATCAAGAAAGTGAACAAAAAAAAAAGATACAATTATTAGTGGCAGGAAAAACAAAATACCCTGCTTTAAAGGATCATCATAAAAATATGATATAATTTCACTGGAAGATGAAGAGAAAAGGGATGTAGAGGCTGAAGGATCTAAGAATGTTCCTGATCTTCAATAGAAAGTCAATAGATGATGCCTAAAATTTATTAGTCAAGAGAAAGCAGGTCAAGTATGTTACTTAGAATCATGGTGGTGGATCCAGGATAAATGGCTTGAAAATCGTCAGTAGTTACATGTAAGAAGGAGAATGCAAGATAAAAGTGAAGTGAGAGACTTCTGTCTTCATTAAGATAAGCTTCCTAAAACAGTTTTATTTGGAAACTCTATATATCTGTACAATTTAATAAAAGATGTTATTCTAATTTATTATTTTTAACTTTATCACAATTTCATCTGCTAAAATATCTTTTTTTACACAGGTTTTTTGCTAAATATTTATATGTTCAAATAATGTTTAAAATTAAAGCTCATTTTCATAACTATATCATATTTTAGCAGAATTTTAAGCCATTCTTGAAACTTCTAATATTTTATCTGAAAAATAAATTAATTCCCATACCATTGATCTTTGTGTTTAACGTTCTAGAATTTCGACATTCTGACAATCCAGGAGGAGTGAACATTTTAACAGTTCAGGATGGGTGATTGCTTTTTGTACTTATGACTAGAAAGTGGCTCAGAAGACTTCATATTATCTTTTCAGACAACCCTTTCACCTCTGAGCAGAGAAACCCTTGATCCTCAGAGGGAAAGCATTTGTACAAATTTCAACCAAGAAATGAGGTTAGAGTGGAAAGTATTTGGCAATGATAAATTATAGTCCTTGCCAGACAGAGTACAGTTATACTTTTCAGTTTGTAAAATTCAAATCATCTTGCTTAGTATAAATATGATGATGTTCTTTGGATATGCAAGTTAAATTTGACATTAAGACAGATTTGTAAAAGCTCAGTAATGAACTTGATTTCATCAACTTGCTAAAACATTCTGATAATATCATTGCTGAGGTTTCTTTTCCTACATCTATATTTATTTTAAAGGTACAACAAGAAGGAGACAAGGAACTTGAACCTGGAATGAAGTTCATTCTGCTCAGTGACCGGAAACATCTCTCTGAGAAATTTTTACTTCAGTCACATGATCCTTGTTTGTTTTTTAGTCCTCTATGACCCACAACCTTTCAGTAATTCTGATCCTTCTAAATGAAAAATAATTCTCTGCAACTTAGCGTCTCTGATATTCCCACCAAAAATGCTACCCAAGGACTGTAGATGCAGAGGGATGCCTGGAAAGAGAAAAGGAAACTCTGGAGCAAAATGACACTTGTGTTTAAAATGGAGAGAAGATTGCTTTCTTGCTTGAAACCCATGCTCCCTGTAAATTATACCATCTGTCTGGAAATTCACTATAGGTTTCACATTGACCTGGAAGCAATTCAGTCCACCTGTATCAAGGCTAAGGGAAAAGAGAGAGAACATAATAGCCAATTCATGACACAAATCTTCCATTCCCCGATGAGTGTGCAGTTGAAATCAGGTTAACGTGAATATCAGGTCACAAAGTAGCGCAAGGAGACTGTTGAAATGCAAGTACAGAATGACCTGCTTTGCTTTGGTCATAGTGGCTAGCACCTAGTTTTAGATTGCTTTGGCAATGCACTTTGATTTTGAGAACTTTTCTGTTGGTTTCCTCCCCAAGGTACCCCTTCTGATCTTTTTCTATGCAATTTTCAAAGGCTCTGAGTTCAGGTAGACAACGTGATTTCCACATCTTCATTGTAAGTAGCCATAAGAAGCATAGCAAGAGAGATTATAAGGATCTATCATATCTTAAATGAATCTCTGAAATTACTCCTAACCATAATTGATCTCATTCCATCCTACCCCTCATAGGAGTCTCAATTGCCTGATCCACTTCTGGCCTCAAGAAAAAGAATTTGAACTACTTAGATTGTGGCTAGGTCATGTAGCACTGTTATATTTTTATCTGGAAATCCCCTCATGTCAGTGTGTTTTATCCAGACCTTCTGGGTTTCCCAGTTACCCTTGCTCTCAGGCTCTCTGTTTATAAGACAAGTCCAATACAGTAGGTATACTAAGTCTAGATCCCTGTGTGGATTTCCCCACTTGGACATTAAGGGAAAACTCAAGTGTAAAATGTTCTGAACTGAAATCATGATTTATCACCCTCGAAAACCCAACTTTTTCTCTGGTCTTTTCCATTATTTGTCACAGTGTGCACTCCTCAAGCAACTAAACGGGAAACATTGGTCTTTTCTCTGATTTCCACCTCATTTTGGTAATTCTTCCCTATCCTGTTTCTGCTATTAATTTATACTGTCATGTCCCTCCTCTACTATTATAAAATCTGCTCAGCCTGCCTCCCGCCCTGCCTCACTCCTCATTCTGCTGGTATAAATCACAGACAGATTGGTGAAAGGTGTGTAAGGACTCCATGCTTCCTCAGGATAAAATGCCTTTTACCTAGGAAGACATGAATTGCTTTTCTGATCTGACTCTTTTCTCTGTCCCACATTATCTCTTGTCCTAACTGTTTTCTTAAGTGTAATGCTTGACAATTCTAAACTTCTTGTGTTTCCTAAGCAAACCAAGCCATTTAATGCTTCTAGACTTTCCTTGTGTTCACCCTGGTGAAGCCCTCTGCCCAGTATAGCTTGGGGATATCTGATGATCACTTAAAGGCTAATCAGGTTTCACCTTCCTGTGGGTCTCACCCATGCACCAGACCCTTTCCCAGGGTGTCAAATCTCTTGTGCTACTATGTCATTTTCTTCTGTCTTGTTTACTTCTTAGCCTACTCTATCTTGGCTTTCATTCTTACTATGTCTCTGAAATTGCTCTTTCTTACACCCAAAATTACCTTCAAATCGGCCAAATCCAATGGTCCTTTTGAGGAGCTTAAGTCACTTAGGATAAGGAACGTGTTTGGTATTGTGCGTTACGTCCCCTCTGGGAGCTCTCTCTGTGCTCTCCGGTTGTCGGACCACTACACTCTCCTGATTTCCCACCAGTCCTCTGACCAATCCTCTTTTTAATTTTCCTGTGTTTACAATCTTTGTTTTTTATGTTTCTTGGGCTACATTCTTAGCCTACTAATTTATTTCACTGTTTACCCACTTTTTAAAAAAATTAATTTACTTTATTTTAATTTTTTATTTTGTTCTTTTTAGTTGTACATGACAGTAGAAAGTATTTTAATGTATGAATTTACCCACTTTTATAAGTCTTGACCTGATATGTATATATCCAACAACCATTAAAGTTCTCCATTTAAAAGTAACAAAAATCTCTGGTCCAACATAATGGAAAATAAACTCATCTTTCCCCATAAGTCCTGATTACTCCTCTATTCCTTTAGCATGTGAAAACAAATTATGTTCAATCATCCGGAATAGAAATTTGACCTTTACCTTGATTTCTCACTTCTCCAAGATCCCTAATCAGTCATATAGTAGATTTTTACCTCCTCCGAGTACACTTTTATGCTCTATCTGTAATATGTCTTTTTAGACCACTATGAAAACTGGTAATTGGATATGTTCTCCTCCTGTCTAATCCTTCCTCTCCTTAACAGACAGGAATTCTATCACCAGCATAGAACCTCTCTGCCCCAGTTGCCTGTTCAGCTCCATCTTCTCTGCAGTACTTCCTAATAGCTTTCGTATAGCTTGATTCCAACCACCTTTTCCTATGTTTTCTCTCATCTCCATCTGTCTTATATCTCATCAGTATCCACACTGAACCATGCATAACTGTAAAGTACAACATGACATTTCTTGCTCCAGTGTTTTGACTGATCACAATACTTCTCCCTGGAATGCTCCACTGTGACATGTTTACATTTTCTACTCACCTTTAAAAACTCAGAAAGATTTTTCTCTCTCCTACTTCTACTTCCACTCTTTAGGGTCTATACTCACAGACTGAATTATTTTACTTTCTTCCTTGCTCCTTGTCTTTTGTATCCATAGAAGATCCATTCCTCCTACCATGTTCCAGGTCTATGTCTTCTCTGCTCTTCTAAGATCTGGCTTCTAGAACTATCTCGTGGGCCACCACCATTTCCAGCTCCATGGGATGTTTCCCTTCAGCTCCCAAATGTATTTTCCTTTTTCAGTATTCTAAAATTGATCTTTGTATGGTTACATCCTTAATCTCCCAGCTGACCTCCCTGAGCTTACCCATTTTCATAGATCTTACACTTACTTACCTAGCATTGCATTAAACTATCTAAAAGTCTAACAAAGACTCCAATCTAACATATTGGAAAATGAATTCATCTTTCCCCCTAAGTCCTGATACTCTTCTGTTCCTTTAGTATGTGAAACCAAATTCTGTCCAACCATCCAAAATAGAATAAGTTCTTCCCTAATCCTAGTTACATCTTTTTTCTTTTCTCTCTCACAATCAATGAGTAGGTTGCAATGACTGCTTCAATCATCTCTCCTTCACTTATTTATCAACTCATTGCAATATGATTTCAAATGACAACATATTCTTAAAACGGCTGTATCAATACTACCAACTAATTTCTGAATCAAAGTCAAAGATTGCATTTTTGTCCTTATCCATAAATGTCTCTGAAATAACTCAGCTGAATGCATATATGTCTTCTCTGAGATTCTCTTTAATATGGTGAAGCTAGGGTGAGCCATACCGGGGATTGAACTCAGGGGGCACTCAACTACTGAGCCACATCTTCAGCTCTATTTTGTATTTTATTTGGAGACAAGGTCTCACTGAGTTGCTTGGTGCCTTGCTATTGCTGAGGTGGGCTTTGAACTTGTGATCCTTCTCTATCTAGGGTCAATCTTTATCCTACTGTTTCTCCTCCTTCTCCTCCTCTTCCTCCTCCCCCCAGAGACTCCCCCAATGAACTATCCCTTCTGTATTGTCATCCTTTCCTTACTCTACAACTGCTACCATCTCTTCTCTAGAGATAAAACCTAAGTGCATTAAAAAAAAAGAAACTCCTCTTTTCCTGTTCTGCATTTCAAATTCATATTTCTAATTACCTTTTAGACATGTCTCAAATTCAGAAAGTACAAAAATGATCTGATAAAGTCTTATCTTGCTCCTCTCTTGATCCATCTCGTCCTGTGTCCCCCATATCAGTGATGTTTGGGTACCTTGCGTGAGTGGTTGGAAAGTCTTTCTTTTCCCCATCTTTTGTGGCTGGGTGGCCTGGTGCTGTCACTTCTGTCCATACCACTGTCCCCTCCCCTCCTTTTCATCCCTGTTGCCATGACAGGTTCATAATCTCGTTTAAGAAATTTTGGGGGAGTGGGTACTGGGGATTGAACTCAGGGACACTTGACCACTGAGCCACATCCCAGCCCTGTTTTGTGTTTTATTTAGAGACAAGGTCTCCCTGAGTTGCTTAGCACCTTGCCATTGCTGAGTTGGGTTTTGAACTTATGATCCTCTTGCCTCAGCCTCCCAAGCCGCTGGGATTATAGGTGTGTGCCAATGTGCCCAGCCTCTCTTAAGATTTTTTTAAATAGATGCTTCACTGGTATCTTTTTAATCCATTCTGCTCACACCATTTACTTTGCCCAAACATATATGCTTTGTTTTCTGATTGATAATAAGATTAAAATCTTAAAATTAATAAGAAAATCTCCTTAGTTCATAATTTTAACATTTGTTCTCATTTAGACCAATCTCCTTTCCGGACTTCATTTTCAAAATTGTTCCTCAAAATAATTAGGATACTAGTTGTTCTTGGGGGCTGGGATTGTAGCTCAGTGGTAGAGTGCTTGCCTCACATGCATGAGGCCCTGGGTTCCATCCTCAGCACCACATACAAAGCAATAAAATAAAGACATTGTGTTCATCTACAACTAAAAAAAAATTAAAAAAAAATAATTAAGATACTAGTTGTTCTGGGATTTGATCTACATGTTTCCATACTATTTATCTATTTAGAGATAAATAATCAGGAACTTGCTATCTGCCACACTATCCTATGTACCAAAGATACAATGGTAAATAAGACAAAATCTTCCCTTATTATTTATAGAGATAATAATTCTAGTGAGGCAAAAAGTAATAAATAAATAAATAAAATAAAATGAAGTGTGTTACCTGCCTATGATAGAGAAAAAGTGTGAGAGTCTACAATGTATATACAGAAGACCCCTTCCTCAGGCTAATGATGGTGTTGGTGTTGGTGTGCGGGCATGAAGATTGGTTACAGAAGGAGATGTTATTTAAATTGAAGCAATTAAAGAAGAGGAAGATGGGTAAGGAGGCTGATTGCAAGCAAAATATGACTACATATCAAATAAGAATGAAAGATGTTCAATAGAGCTATTGGCCGAGTTTAAGTAGGCAAATGCTCATTATGGTGAAACTGGTAGGGTAAGAAAACACCAGATAATGAATGTATTTGTAAATCTACACAAGCAGACCAATCTAACAAGCAACTGAGATTCTGTTCTAAACAGGAGTGTGATGAAATCAGATTTGCAATAAGAGGAATTATTCTGGCTGCAGTGTGAAGAATAAAGTGAAAGTCGGGACCAGAGGAAGTGGAGGTATTTAAGAGCAATCACGGAAATTCTTGGGAACAGCACATTGGCCTTCCTGAACTCTGCTACATAGACAGGAAAAGAAGAACTGATTTAGGAAACAGTTGTGAATAAAAAGCAGGATTTCCTGATTTCTTTCTTGTTGATGCTACAGTTTAAGTAGAATGAATCATGGCCACTAGGCAAGGCATATGTATTTCTGAACCTCTAGAAAGGAATCAAGGCTGGAGATGGACAGTTAAATTTTATTAGCATACAGGTCTAGCTAAAGCTATGGTAGTAGATGAGAGCACAGGGGAGGGTCTGTGAATGAGTACAGGATCCAAGACAGCCCTGCAAGAATGCCAACATTTTATGGATAGTCAAAAGAAAGGACAAAGTGGTCCTAAGAAAGTCAGAGAAGCTGTTTCAATAAAGAAGTCAGACATGTCCAATATAGCCAATGGTAGAAAGAGTGTTACACTTTAAGAAGAAATGTAAACAATGACATAAACCGTAAATGATCAAGGGTGCCATGGGTCAGTTCGGTGAGAGCATTTCCAGTAGAGGTTTGAGGGAGAAGCAAGACTGCTTTCATGATTCACCTGCCTTTAGTCCATCCTTTGGCTGGGCTGCATCTCACCTATCACATGGCACTAGTGGTGGGGAGGCACAGCACACGCAGGCTACTGCATTTCACTTCTCTTTGGAAGCATCATGACAAGTTAATTTTGACTTTCCTGAGATGCCAAGTAGTCTATGAAAGATGGCAGAAGTAAGACCTCCTTTGAAGTGTGATTATCTTGGGCTTCCTGTCATAGTGGCTTGGCCCAGACTCCATACCCTCTGAGGACAGGTACACCCTCTGTCACCTCTTGGGTAAAATCCCATTCATTTTCAAGAGATGGGTCAAATATTACTTCCTTTTAAACACATCTTGGCTTCATCAGAGAATTATGGCTCTTTTTTTTCTGTGTTCTCCACGGATTTTGTATATAAATTCAAAAACTGTTTAAAACATTCTGCTTCATGATAGAGTTATGTATATAGTTTTGTCTTCCTCTCTTGGGACCAGGGCACTGTCTTCTTTATCTTTATATATCAGACTTCACCTAGTGAGTTCAGGTATTTAATTCTTGTTTATGGAATAGAATTGAAATGTTTATAGACCATGATTTGCCTGATCATAATAAATTATTTTGAAAATCCAGCCTGAGTTTTTCAATGGAAAGTACATTTTTTCATAGAGAAAAAGAATCAATGAGAGAGTAGAGTTACTTTTCTTCCTTTTTCATAGTATGAAAGCTGCTGCCTTTAGTAATAATTCAAGAATAGCTCTGAAAGTTGAATTCTAGTCTTTCATTTTAGACACACTTAGCTAATACTTTCTTGAATGTAAGGGAGAGATTAGACTCATTAAATGGTATTTTGTGACTCTAGTTTGTGAGCAGCAGTCCAAGAAAATGCACAGTAGTCTTGGGTCTGCCTGTAAATTGGGTTTACTTTGCATAGGCAGCTTATGCCACATGATAAATAACAGCTTTCTACTAGAGGTGATAGTCTAATTTATAATCTTTACCTTCAAGAACATGTTGCAGCTAAATATCACAAAATTGTGCTCCTAAGGAAAGAAATTTTAAGTTGTGACTAAATGAGGTTTATGTTTCTTGCCAATCTTCTGCTTTTAAAATATATGATTTTATTTATATGGTGTCAGACTGGGAAGACTTATGTTTGGTTCTTTAAGCTGATTATTGCCAATGTAATGTTGGAGATGTGACATGGTTTTTCTGTGATACAGCAACATTTCAGATAGGTATCAATTTCAAGTCTCACATGAATCCTCAGGCCCATGAATAAAAATGCAATCTGAATATCAGCTAGAAATTTGTGACTGCATGGTGCAAGCTTCCCGAAGTTGTGTATTTCTGAAATTTTCCTATCACATTTTCTTTTTACATGAACAAATTAATACTTGGCAGAAGACTTGATAAAAATAAGTGAATACCAGAAAGCACTAAAAACCCTTGAAATGTGTCTGTGCTTTGGTGACTGACTCTGTTCCTCATCTCATCAGATAGAAAACAGGACAAATGACATGATATATGTCAAATGTGTACTCATAACTCACCACTGTTAGGAAGACTTATAATGGTGTGTTTTCAGACTCAATGAAACTGCCCAGGCAGATCAACATCTCATTGGTAGACCAGTGCTAATAAAATGGAGTGGCTTTTTGAGTATATTTAGTGAAGCAGAGCAAGGTCTGGATTCCAATTATTTCTTATGGTGGAAGGGGGTAGATTCTGCTCACAGATACAAAAACAAACAAACAAACAAAAAAGTCAAATCAAATCTGTTTTCTCTATTAGAAAGAGAGAGAGTATGAGAGAAAGAGGGATTAAAATGGTTTTACATTTTCTCAAGTGTTACTCAAATACTTCAAGTTGCAGTTAAAATCATGTATTTTAATGAATGAATTTTGGGTCACTAATACCCTTACGCAAAGTAATGAGCCAAATTTTAATATGGTGGAATTATATTTTGTCCATACTAACAGTGAAACTTTGAGTATATCTGTTTACAACAGAGAATGACAACAGATATCTAGGCATTTTTAAAACAGTTCATTGACAGTTTTCCATGAATAAGTGATTTTTTTCCTCTCATGTCTAAATTCACTGCCAAAATCTTTGGGCCTGGACACCTGGGGCACTTGCTTCCTCTTTGGGCTCAGGCTGCCTTCTCATCTCACATATTGTGGACCCAATAAATTCCATCTGCTACAGTCAGAACCCACATCTGGCCAAAGTCAAAGAGCAAGACAACTGGCAGCAGTATACACAGCTCCATTTCCTACTTCCAGATCCCATACCATAGTGGCCCTCAGAAACAGTGTGAGGGATTTTTGATTTCACCATACCTCAGCTCAGTTGTGGACAGTTAAGACTGTGAATTTTAGCTCACTGGTACTTTTCCAATGTTGGTCCTTTATATTCATGCTTTGCTAGGGACATAAGTGGCTCTGTCCCTTGTTATAGGATATCCAGGCATCTGTGTGCAGGCAAGAAAGCTCTGTTCTCTTCCTGGCCCTCAGATATCATGTGCTTTAACCATGCAAGTCTGTTTCACTCCTACTCGTTCTGTGGGCATTCAGAACTTTGTGACCTATGACCTCCATGTATTATTTTCTCCTTTAACTTTTAGCCTTTCTATACTTTATTTTTCTTCAGGTAAATTTGGTAGCTTTTCTGTGGTCTAAACATTGCATGAAATCCTAAAGCTTAATAGAGAGACTTTTCTAAGCTTTTCTTGGGAAGAAACTCCTCTTTGATAATTTGTTCCCATTATTCAAACTTCAGCGTGCTCTATGGGGCAAATCCAACCACTAGAGCTACGTGGACCTAATTACAGGGTCTTTTCTCCTGTTTGTAAAACCTATGTACTGACAATTTTTATGGATTTCACCTCTGTCACTATTGGGCACATGATTCTGCTGAAGCCACAGTTATTTTGCAAGTCAGCATGGATGTCTCCAGCA
Organism: Geosciurus inauris; assembly: GCA_004024805.1. Lineage (NCBI taxonomy): Eukaryota > Metazoa > Chordata > Mammalia > Rodentia > Sciuridae > Geosciurus > Geosciurus inauris. The sequence continues at coordinate 61,695 of PVHX01006828.1, forward strand.
CTGGGTTGGAGTTACATGTGTAACTTTGCTCTAAATTCTCCCTTTACTGAAAAAAAAAAAAATATGGATGGAAGGCAGAGGAGCATAAATCTTGTAAGTTGCTTTTCCACAACCAGCCAGAACCAGCCGTAAGTGAAGACACCGCATGCTGCTGGCGGCCACGCTCTTTTCATTCTGATTTCAACAAGCATTCACCAGCCAGAGAAGCATTAGAAGGTAAAAGGGGATCAACCAGTTGTTAATCCAGTTGTGACTTTGGTTTGGGGTTCATTTCTTCGAACAGCCAAGTCTTGCGTTGTTCTGTGATTGAGTGCTTTTGTCTTGACAGAATATTTCATTTTGTACCTTTTACCATTGTTTTTGGCCTCGGACCAAGCCTCACATCTTCTGGTCACAGAATTCCTTTCTGCAGACTCCAGTGTAGGCTAAGGCCTCTGGGTAACTCGAGACGCCTCAATTCCCTGCGGACAGCACATTAAAGCAAGGTCTGCTGGCCAGCTGCAGAGACAGGTGTTATTCTCCTTTAATTTACACCTGCCCCCATTTATTTACCCTAAGAATTCCTCTTACAGAGTTGTTCACAAACCATGAGATGAAGGAATTGGGTAGATATTGTCAGTGGTGGAGTCTGAGATTAAAAAGCTTTGTCTGCTTGGTAGTTTAGCTTCACAAATAATAATTCCATATGTAGCCAGCACACGACTTTCTGGTTGTTGTTTTTATCTTCCCTGTAATGAGCAAGAGACGGTATTGTGTAGTTCATACACAATGTGTTTACTGACTCAGATTCCATCTCAGCTCTTTGGAGAAGGCTGGCCCATGCTGCTTTCTGAGAAACTGAAGAAGTAAAGTAAACACTATGATAACTGGCTTCTTTTCATGCCTATAGCAGAGCCATGAAAACCTGAACTGGTTTCGTCCTATCAAATTTAGTGTTGGTTGGACTAATCCAGATCAATTTTTTGGAGTTCTATTATACAGATGAAAAGGATCAAATATCAGAGTGTTTACTACAAGACTCTACTGTTGATTCCAATCTGTTTTTGGAGGAGCTACTGATTTTGATTGAAGAATGAGCTTGGAGGCTGAGTGAGTGTCAAAGATGTGGCCCGACTGATAAAAGTCCCAATGATCTATAATTATTCTATCTAACATGGTGACTCCAAGTTGCGTGAGTTTGTTTCGCTTCTTGATCAGAAATTTAGTCATAAAATTCGTCTTTGAGTTGCCTCAGCAGTTTTTCACAGGCTGCGTTCTACCTTCCAATCCTAGTTACCTCAGTGTGGATCACTGTTTTTTCTATCCTTCTTTCCTATCCCACCCTTCCATCTCCAAGCATAGCCTTCTGTCTGCTCAGATAGGTGCTACCCTGTGTGTGTGTTTGTGTGTGATATCTCCTCAAGCAAGTTTCTTTTAAATTCTTCTTGCATTTTTTAAATCCAATTTTCTATAAGCTCTTAGGGGCCAGGAAACGAGTCTTCTGATCCACCTATACATGGCCACACCAGCAGTAAATATTTATTAAATAAAAACTATAATAGAACTTACAAGTACTGGATGCCTATCCTTGTGTTTAGTTTGACAGAGTCACAGGTATAAAAGGAAGATTTCACTATGGGTACACTGGCAGGATTTGGGATGAATTATAATGAAAACTGTTTAATACCACTTGATGTTATAAACATTAGCATAATGTGTTACATTTTTTGATTTAGGTAATGTATGAGTAAGTACTACACCTTCAGGGAAACTATGAGGCTAAGAGGGGGACTATGAGTTAATAATTCTTGGTGATGTTAAGAATGATCTCTTCCAAGATGTTTAGATGGGACGTAGGCCAAATGGGAGAGAACATCCTGCTCCTGTCTTCCAGAATTCCTGGAAGCAGGTTCTTAAGGAAAGTGGCACATTCTTCATGTAAACGCCCTGAGGCTGTCAGCATCCCTGGACTCGGTCTTTCCTTCAGGCAGGTGATTCAGGAGGCGAGCCAGATGTCGTAAGTGGCCTTCCACGGTAATGTCACCCGGAGCCTTTTGAAGATAGGTTTGCAATGCTTTCTTCCAGGCTGCCACAAAATGCCCTGTAAACCACACATAATACTCCGTTTTGCATTCTCCTAGGCTCTGGTGCCTCTGCGTGGGACATGTTGTCCTCATCTGGGCTGCTTCTCCATGTCTTCTTTTCCCTTTTTTCCCCTAGTTAATTCCTACTTCTCCTGCAGCCTTAAAATCAAGCATCTTCTCATCTGAGACCACTTCCCCACCTTTTCTATTCAGAGCTGGACATTTCCTTTTTTCTCCACCTCTTGCGCACACCTCACTTGATCCTGCTCCACGTGACTTTTATTCTGATCTGTGGTTGCTTTGGAGCCCTTGTTTGATGTGTGGAACATGAGTTCCTCGAGGGTGAGGACTGTGTCCTGTTTTATCTTTGTGAATCTAGGGCTCTCTTCACTCCTCTCTCCTGACCTTTCTCACATGCTGCTCTATAGCAGCACATATCCTAGACACATAGCAGGTGTTCAATTAATGTCGGTTAGATGAATGAGTGAATATGTGAATGTGACTGACTACATTTCTCACTGGTCTGGAAAGGTTGGGGTGGACAAGGGCAGCTTCTCCTCTCTGTCAAGGGGACAATGAGCAAGGGACATGGAGCCAGAAGGCTCAGAGCTCCCAGCTGCTCACTTTCTGGGACTGAATCTTTCACTTAACTTTGTCCTTCTTGTCTGTTTAGTACTATTCAGGAGAAGCACCTGATACATGATGCAATGGAATAAATTCCTAGCATGGAATCCCCTCCGCCCTGCGCTCTGCAACTGATGATCATGGTCCCTCTTCTCCAGTGTTTCATATTTACAAGCAAAAGGAGATTTACCTTTGCTGCCTAATAAAAACAGGTGTACTATCTGGTGCACTGTCAATAAATACCAGAGTATGGTGTTTCTCTTGATGTGTCAGAAGCAGTGACTGTGACCTTGGTCTTCTTGTGCTGGTGTTTCTTTCCTTCCTGATCACTATGCTAACCATGCAGAGCTACAGACCAACAGTTCCAGGTCAAGTTATGAGCACTGTTTAAATTTCTCAGAACAAGCACATAAAGAAGATGCTCCTAAATCCAAGTTGTACAGAGATGAAACAGAGGCTCAGAGAGGTTAAGTAATGTATTCAAAGGGCACACAGCTATTAAGAGGCAAAGGTGGAATTTGAGCACATTTGGTCTGAGTCCAGAATCTGTGCCTAATGACAACGATAAGCTACTTTTTCAGAAGTTCACTCTAATTGTATTAAAGAAAACTATTCACAAGGAAGAGCACTGAGCTTCTGAAGCAAAAGATTCTTGGAAATGTTCCATAAAAGAAAAAGGAAAGAGAAAATAACTTCTTTTGCAATCGCAGATCCTGTTAAACCTTGGATTCTCATGGAATTTGTACCTCCAATGAAATAACTGACTATTTCCTGAAATAACTGGCTCTGTTGGTTGACAGGTCTCTGACTTCTCCTAAACCCACGCAGAGGGCCACAGCATATGGCCTAGGTGCCAGGGAATTTTAAGTCAAGATGTACTTATATATGAAACTATAGTTGTTTTACACTTTTATTCCTGCTTAGAAAAAAAATAACATTTAAAGCTACCTATAAAGCATATTTTTTTCCACAGAAAGCGAAGGTCAAAAGATAAATGTTAGCTGTCAGCTGCAAATCATCTGAGATGAAAGTGATGTTCTTTTATTATATTAGAGAAGAAAAACTTTTGGAGTGAAATCCAGTAATCCCTCATTTCCGAGTCCATGTCTACTGAGATGTTCACATTCAAGTGCAGCCCTGGGTGAAGTACTGGTTGCTGAAAGGTAGTTCTGTCTCACAGGGCCGCTGGAATGAGATCTAGTAGAAATTTCATTCAAGTTGAATGAAAAACATAAAAGGAAATATTCCGTGGAGCTCAGAAGTCTGTCAAAGTTGGACTGATTCTGTATGTACTCCCCACAGTTGGTTTATTATGAAAGCCTTGCAAGTTACTATCTCAGTACCTGATTTTGAATATTATTATCAATTCCTGGTATAGACAGCCCACAAATCAGATTTCGATGGAAACCTTAATGCCCCTCAATGAATGGTTTTACATCCATCTGTCTTTCTACCTGCCTACCTAGTAATTTTCTAAAACATAGTAGTATGCCTTAATTGAGTCAAATACTGTTGTTTTCTTTTTAAATTTAGATACTTCTGAGGAAAATCAAGTATTAATTTATGAGAAATTATTAAACTCCTTCTTGGAATATGTTTGCCTAAGTCTGTGTTTTGAAACCCACCCATTTCTGATCAGAGTTCTTCAATAATACTATTATTTTATGAGATTCCATGGTACCATAGCTAACTAAATAAATTATCCTTGATACATATCTTAATTTCCCACGGTTATATTTCTTTAAAAACTCTTCAGATTTCTTTTTTGAATAATTTTGTAAGATCGTCAAGTTCTCTATTTTGCTGATGTAAAAAATCATACCTGAACTGTTTTAACATGCCTCTTTTTATTTAAAAGAAAACAAACAAACAAAACGATGAAAGGCATCCAATATGTAACTCAATGTTGTGGATCCCTCTCCTGTTAACTAACTCAAATTTTTAGGAAGCTTGAATTCCTCCAATTCCATTTTAATGCCATTGTCCCCTCATTCTGTTTTCAGTGGCAATGAAGAACAGCTGGTCACCATCTCCTGTGATAATAGCCTCCATATAGTGGAAACCCAAATGGTTTTGGACATGGTACTTACAAAAACATCTCCTTGCAAATGATGTAGCCTATCTGGTATTTCCTCCTGTAAATAACTAGATTCCTTATAGCCAACCCTTCCAGCAACTATCAAATTTTAGCTCTGTTTAGTATAATGCAAGCATTTTCTGCCTGCTCTATTCAGGAATGTCTTCCTAGGAGGTTTCACAATAAAATTTATTGTGTTTAATTTATGACATACAATCTAAGAAGAATGGAATGCTTCTAGGATGTGCATTGATAATGAAAGGTTACTATAGTGTTGCTCTGCTTTTACCAAATTTGCCAAACTCTGCAATGGAATGCCAACGAGAGGGTTAGGCTGCTTCTCACAGAAACAGGGAGGCAGTACCTGGTGGTGGGGATCCCTCACTGCTGGCTGGTTCTTTTTTTAATGGGGAGACAAGGCAAATGTTAGATCAAATACAGTGTTGGTGAAGATCCCAATCACGCCAAGTCAGAGCCACACCCCAAGAAAGCTGAGGAGGTGACTCAATCTTTCTGAGATCGTCTTTTCTATTACTAGCGGAGTAGCCAAACGTCTGAAAACTCTTACATTTTGCTCTCTTTAGGAAAAAACAACATTGATTTTAGAGGTTTTCGTTATGGAGGCCAGGGGGATTTTCTAAGGCAGCCCAGAGGAAGCTGGGTTTGGATCAGGAAGCCAGACTTTTCTTGGCATACGTTTTCTACTTGAATGAGATTCCAGTTTGCCCCCTCCTCACCTCTCCCCTACCCCCAAGCAGCTCAAAGCCCCGCCTCCTCCCTTGGACCATATGGGGAAGCTGGCTCAAGGGCTGTTATTCCACGGACTCCAAGTTCACGCAGCTGTTCAGCCCCTGCTTAATGTACCGGTAATTACAGCAGCGTGTTTCTCTCTTTCCAATCATGCAACTTTTACTGATGGAAAATGATTTGTTTTTAACAACTTCCATGCATTTTGTTCTTGTTTTAACAGATATGATGTCTTTTGGCATTCAGTGATTTAATTCTCTATAAAAAACAAAAGTGACTGTATCAGTTCCCAGCTCCAGAGGAGGGCTCCGTGCCGCTAGCCAAAAGATGGGGGGAGGGGTGATTTAAGTGGGTGTAACTAACTTGATATGAATAGGTCAGTTGGGAAACAAAGCGAGCTCATCGCCTTCTTCACAGGGAAGTGGTGAAAGAACATTTTTTAAAAATGTGGAACTGGGAAAAATCAAAAGTACAAATTGAACTCTGTCTTCATGATCCAAACTCAATGTGCTCTCAAAGGATTTTTAAAACAAATATCTGAGGAGGTTTTCATTTATCTTAGTTCCATCTTTCAGAGCTCTAAATTTTCTACTTTGGTAGTTGGGATTGGATGGGGGTTCAGATGAGAATTGGGGATGTACCCTTTGCTGTAGCCAGGCTGAGTTCCTGGGCACAGATCAGACATGTGCTGGCTCACATTACCATTTCATTTGTGCATAAAATATGCCTATCCTGGAATCTCTGTCCTTGTATCTCTCAAAATGACACTGCAGGCCAATCTAAGAGGATTATTTTTAAAGTATAACTTTCTCAACTCATAAGAATATTTCAGTTTGGGACTTTTGTTTTCTAAAAACTGAGAGGCAGTTGTAACAAATAATGCCAAGTCAATCCCTGTGTGTGTGTGGAAATACTCCTTCCGCACAGCAGCCTGTTCTAATTGGAGTGGAACTGACAGCAAAGTGAATGTTTTCTTTATATCAAAAATCAAAATTCAAAGAAGCTAGCAGGATGACAGAATATAATTGCACAGTGGATCTGCCTTATCTTGACATTTTAAAGATTCATATAATTTAACATTTAGCTGCAGTTAGAATATATAAACATATATTCCATTATGCTATTACCACTTTGACATTTATCAGATCATATATTTATATTTTTGATGGTCCAATGAATATCATGTATGTATATGTGCGATAAAATTATGTATGCATATCCCTATCTTGTAGGGCAGTGCCTCACCTTTCTTCTGATAATGGATACTTACTATGTGATGGTGGAAATCATCTGTCTTCCCTATCCCTCTTCTCTAGCCACCTCCAAAAGTTGTTTTTTTTTTTCCTCAGAGACCTCTTTGGAAATTTATGACATAAAGGTAATGAAATTCATAATACACATGTTTAAATTGAGAGCCAATAATTTCTAATTTTTTAACACCTTTGACCAAAGAAGTTGCTGTCTTCAAGAACCATATGGCCACACCAGCAGCAAAGTAGCACTTCTGTTCGTCTGAAATCCTTAAAATATTCCTGTGGGACAAACCCCAGGGAAGGGGGTCTGAGCTTCACTTCTCCATGACGGCAAGGCAGAAATTTATGTTAGATTTCTTGCTTTATGAAATCATCATCACTTGGTTTATGCAAAGCAAAAATCATGTTGAATATTTCAAAGCTAGCCTTGGGAATGAGGATCCTCAGGTTTAGTAAACACCAATCCATGTGGCTGCCTTACCTCGTATTCCATTTCCTCAGATGGTTGCATCAGTAGCACTGAGAAGAATATTTTTAAAGCTTTAAGTCATTTCAATATCCACTGGACCATCAAAAAGATAAATATGATCTGAGGAATCTCAAAATAAGTTGTTGCACGATAACTGTTTGTACTTTTCATTATACTCATTCATTCTTTTACTCAGCAAATTCTGTTTGAACATTAGGCATTTCCTAGGGACCAAAGACTTAGCAGTGAACAAAAGAGACAGAAATGTCTGGCCTATGTAAATGACAGTTTCATAGGAAGAGAAAGACAAAATATATGAGTTTTAAAAAGTTAAATAACAAGAGGAACTAAGGAGTAGGGGGAAAAAAACCTCTGTGAAGAGATAGAAAGGGATGAGTGGGTGGCAATTTCCCATGGGGTAGCAGAGAAGCCCTTACTAGTAGGGACATATGTGAAGGATGTATGATATAAGCTGTGTGGATATTAATGAAGAGAACTATCCAGGCAAAGTGTGTGGCCACTGCAAAGGTCCTGAGGCATTGTGGATGGACCTTGTTCAAAGGTCCATCTGTTCAAAGAGTACAGTGGCAAAGAGTACACTGTTCAAAGAGTACAGTGGCACATGCCTGTAATCCCAGTTACTCTGAGGGCTGAGGCAGGAAGATTGTAAATTTGAGGACAGGTATAGCAGCTTAGAGACACCTTGTCTCAAAATAAAATTCCAAAGGGCTGGGGATGTAAAGCACCCCTGGGGTCAATCCCCAGTATCAAAAAAAAAAAAGACAGAGAGAGTCCCAAGGAGGCCAGTGAGCCCGGAATGCAGAACACAATGGGGTAGAGATTAGGATTATGGGATGTGGTGAGAGAAGAGGGCAAAGTCAGATCTTATAGTTTATCATAGTGACTATGGCTGTTATTTTGAGATATGCAAAACGATTGGAGATTATTTTTTAACAGAAAAGTGACAGAATTTTGCATACCTTTTAACACAGCCACTCTGGCTGCTATGTTGTAAGTTGATTTAAGGGCAGCGAAGGAGGAAATAGGGAAGGCTATGAACAGAGAAATGGTGTTATCTGCTGTGTGCGTTCAAAAGATGCTTCCTGCTGCAGTGTGGGACTCTGCTAAGGTTTGTCAGCAAATTGAGGTTTGGGCCTGGGTAACTCTGGGTAACTCTGTTGAGGACTTTTCTTGTGCCTTCCATGGTGCTTATTGACTTCACTGGTTTCTATCTGATAGAACCATAGCACCGCTCCCACCCCTAACACCCAATAATGACAACCAAGCATGTCTCCAGAACCCCTCCCCTCCAGGCACCACTGCAGCTGAGCAAGGAACAGAACAGGAGGGGAAGAAGGAGATGTTACTATATCCATTGGAATCAAAATCTGGGACTACAGGAAAGCCTCGTCTCTCTTGGACCATGTCCACAGCTCAGGACATGCATTCCCACATGTATGGCATCCCTACAATAGGAGGAGACTTTGAAATCCCCAAAGATGCAACCTCAAATGTTTACACTCAAATATTTTCCAGATGCTATGGAAACAGGGTACTTTTGAGGTTAAAATCACCCTTATGTTTGTTCTTCAAGGACTAGGTCCAAATTGTCTGCTTCTTTTTCCCTTGGTTTTGTCAAGTCTGACAACTCATTGTTTGACTTGTATCCAGGTGAGTTCCCATAGCCCTGAACCCAGGCCCTTTTATATACTTTAGCATTATTAAGTCTTAAGATAGTCCCATTGACTCCAGTTACAATGCAGAACACGGTTTAAAGAAAAATACCAAAGGCTCACAAGTCATCCACAAAATGCTCACTTCTGAGGACAGGTTTCTGCTGGAGGGTAGAGGAGGCCTTGACTGAGGTCATCAGAGAATCAGCCTTGCACCAAGAATGTGACTGGACGTGGGAGTCAGGTGGGAATTTCATTCAGTGTGAAACTCTTGAGCAGCAAAACGGAATCCTTGACCTCAGTAATGCAGGGATTAAGGACCACTGTAGACACAAGGCTGCAGAGCTGGAGGGCAGAATTTACAGCTCCAACCTTGAGAGCCTTCCCCTGAGGTCTCTGCTCTGTTTTCACAAAGGCTTCTCAGAATGCCAAGGCTGTGAAAGGTAGAAATGTAAACACAGGGACACAGAATGGCCTTTGGTCTCAGGGTGAGCCACATAGCTTCTAAGTAAATAGTTGCAGGCATTCCAAGAGTGGTGCTAGGAAATGGTTTTATAGGAGAGAAAGATGCCCCAAATACAGAAAGTGCAACTCCACGGAAGATAGCCCAATGTCCTTTTGCAACAGGAGGACTGAGATTAACTCCTTTAGGAAGGAGGGTTAGTGTCTTCTGCTGCCGGGACCTTGTATGGTGATTTTTCTGCCTCTTCTGATGGGCTACAGAAGCTGTGTCTTTGAAGATGGGGCCACAGTACCCTTGAGGGCAAGAGGATGAGGAGGCAGTGCTTGCATCTGCAGAACTGGACTGCTCATCTCTTCTGGCCATACGTGGGACTCTGATGTAATGCTCAGATGAGCTGTGTCAACTCACCTTCAGATGTAGGGGAAGATGCAGGCATCTTAACAAGGTGAGAGAAGAGGGGCTATAATGATTTTAATGGTTTTGCCCCAGCCAGACATTCACTCTATGAGAACTGACCAGAACGCAGCTCATGATGTCATAAAAATGCAATTTCACTTTCTATTTAATCCCCAGCATTAAATCTCATCAGGCCCTAAATGAAAAACTCAAGAGGTCTGTGAATTTGCTACTAATTTCTGATCTTATGGTCACTTTAGCTCACATAGTCTCAATTTAGAAAAGGGGATGTACTGTTCAAGATATTAATCAAACCTGAAGTTTGTTGTGACATCAAGTGTCAAATCTTCTCCCTTCAAGTTCAGACCTGTTTCTGGCTGGAAATCTACAAGGGAAAATGGGCTTTGGGGGTGGGTTTCAGGGTACATCTGATTTCCCCTGTTTTTTATAATGTGATCTTTCTCTTTTATCCAGCAACTCACCAAGCAGTGTCTGTTTTCCGGAACTTAGTAGTGGAGGAGCAGGAAATGCCTTACTTGAACGGACTTTTCTTACTAGTCTTCAGGCTTTCTGGGTTTAAGTGACAGTTAAAATTAACTCTTTTTACTCAAGAGTCATCTACATGGGTTTGCAGAGGACCCCACTTCTGCAAACTCCTGGATTGGGGTGGATGCCTCTAGCCTTTGATGGCAGATTGCAAAGCATTGAGACTCTAGGGAGCACAATGCCCATGTCCCTCTTCTCCTGGGATCCTCAGGACTTCTCAGAAGGGCTTAAGTGCAGCACTCGGCTGCCTCTCCTAATTGCTCACATAGTAAGACAGGTGCTTCCTGATTCCAGCACTCTGCACTGTATTTGGGTCCCCCTACCCAAGGCAGTACCCCTCCAGCTCCCTCCTCCCTCTGGCTCTGAGTCCTCCCAGCCATGAGTCAGGCTGAGCCCACTTTCCCCACACATTCCAAAGCCCTCTGATCAATACATGCTCTCAGAACAGCTGAGTCTGATGGTTGAGTTGGGAGAGGTGGAGGGGGTGCAGAAAGCACTCTTCAGATCAGAGATGAGGTGATGTCACCTAAAGGGTCCCTGCTCACTGTTACACATGAAAACTTTTAACTCCCTTCTAGTATTTTATTCCATGGGACCTAGGTCAGGGAAATAAACATTTCTTTCAATCCTCCCACCCCAAATAATGAAAGAATACTAAGGACATAGGGTTATAATGGTCTATTTTGATAAATTGTCCATTTAAAGAATTGACATTCACCTTCTAAGCCCTGTGATATCACCACAAATTCTAGTGGTAGTAATTCAGAATATCTAACAAACACTTGTTATTAAAATGTTTTGAATTTGGTTGAACTGAGGTGTTAATTGTTATTTTTAAGGTTGACATTCCTTTTTTCCTAAAATTCCAGGAAAATGTTTGGATCTTAAACTAAAAAAAAGAAAAGAAAAAAAAAAAGAAAGGAAGGAAGGAAAGAATGAAAGAAGGAAGGAAGGAAGGGAGGGAGGGAGGAAGGAAGGAAGGAAACCTCAAATGTCCTTAAACTGAAATGACTTGGCCAGATAAAGAAGAATGGCAAAGACTACTGTGGACATGTTTGATCTAGAGCTGGTGCTAGGCAGTCCCTCCGCTAAAGAAATACATATAAATCTCCAGATGGCACTTGGGAACAGTGAAAATAGGGAAAGTGTCAGTGGGAACAGGAAAAACAGAGGCTCTGTGAAGTATAATTTCTGACTGAACCATCCTTTGAAAGGGACCATGTCTTAGCCAATACAGATCAGTTATGAAGATTTAAATATTTAACCATTCTTCCTGTGAAGATATGACATTGAAGTTTTAAGTATATGAGTTTATACATTTGAGTCAATTTTCCACTTTGAGAAATTATTTCATGATACATTGATAAATTGGGGATAAGTTGTCAAGAACTTGATGGACCAAGGATTGATAAAACTCCATGTGGTCCATCCACACTGATGAACAGCTACAAGAAAAAAGTCTGTCTTGTTTTCCTATGTTATTTCAAATTGCGAAGAAGAGAGAGAGAAAATAAGCTGGAAATTCCTTTTGGGCAGAAAACTGTCACCTAGAAAAAGTCTCCCAAGATGAATTCTTTTTTTTTTTTCAAATATTTATTTTTTAGTTGTAGGTGGACACAATATCTTTATTTTATTTTTATGTGGTGCTGAGGATCGAACCCAGTGCCTCCCGCGTGCTAGGCAAGCACGCTACCGCTGCGCCATAACCTCAGCCCCCCAAGATGAATTCTTCACTCCCTATCCTGTGTTGCCACCATAAGCTGCTAAAATACAGGCTGCTCTCAAGTTGAAGCCTGGGACAAAATTGAAGAGAAGCAGCCAGGTACAGCTTTGTCAGAATATCCTCCCATCCTTCAAAGCAAGTGGAGAAAGTTCATTAAAACTCCACAATCAGAAGATATAATTACATATAAAAGTCTGCATTGCCTGATTTAATTGCTGAGCCATCGTCTACCCTATAAACCAGCCTAGAAGAAGCCAGGGACCCAGGAATTGGTGACTGATTGGAAATGATGGTGCCCATTGCCCAGTAATGTAGAATCATAAAACAAACAACAGCCTGCCCTAGAGTGAAGTTCTGATATTTGGTTTGACATGGATTTTTTTTTTTTTTAAGTACTGTAGTAAATGTATTTTGATTACAGAGTTTTTCAAAGATTTCTTGTTTTGCTCCTGGACCTGCACTTTCTTGATCTGTTACAATCCAAGTGCATCTAGACATCTAGACAGTGAAAACAAAACAAAAACAAAAACAACACCAAACCTGCCAGCAGAGGCAGAGTAGCCTTCCATGGAAGTACCCTTGAGAATGATAGACTCTGATGCTTTATTTTGGTCCACTGATAACACAACTTGGAACAAGTGAGGAATTCGGATACTTCTTAGCCAGACTCAAGGATCAGAAAATGGGCAGAAGGAACTGAAACTAAGCAGCAATATTGACTATAAAAAACTGGAAAGTTCAATTAGAAGATTTCAAACAGTAACACTTTAAGGAAACAGAGTTTTGTGACAGGATAATTTCAGAGTTAAGAAAAAGTTGAAGGCTGGTCCTCTGTCTCATCCTAGTCTAGAATGTTCCAATTTTCCTTTCATAGATTCTGGTGCCAACTTATTTGTTAAGTATTCTCTATTGTGCACAGGCTGGATTTACTGAGCTTTGTAGACAATCATTTTCTTAATGAAAAAATAGAAGACCTAAAAGTTACATAACAAGTAGATTGTTGGATTGACTGAAAAACTCTCTGAACATTTGGTATACAATATTGCTCTGAAATGCAATCCATCACACTAAGAATTCAGAAGCCAATGAGGTCACCAAGTAATATTTTTGAAAGAATATGGGTGTCCTTTAAAGATGACAACATAAAAGTGGAGGTTGCAACCAGGAAAATCTCCTTATGTTTTCTAAGTCCACAAAATCATTCAAACTTTTACTACAATTCTTTTGGCTTTCAATGAATGCATTTTATTTTTTTGTATTAGGGATTTAACCTGGTGCACTTTACCACTGAGTTATATCCCCCACCTTTTTTTTGTATTTTATTTTGAGACAAGGTCTCACTAAGTTGCTTAGGACCTTTCTAAATTGTCCAGGCTGGCTTTGAACTTGCAATCCTTCATCTCAGCCTCCCAAATTGTTGGGATTATAGGTACACACCATCACACCCAGCCAATGAATGCATTTTTAATGCATTACAATATTCTGTTTAAATTACTTTTAAAACATTTGAATATAGTTGACTTTCTAAAAAATTCTGGTAAAAATACATAATATAAAATTATAACCTTAACCATATCTAATTGTATGTATAGTTCAGTAGTGTTAACTATATCCACCATGTTACATTCCTTGTGCAACCAATCTTCAAAAGTTTTCATCTTATAAAACAGAAACTCTGTACCCATTAAACAACCCCTGGGCTGAGGATGTAGCTCAAAATTACAGGGCTCACCTAGCATGCACAAGACCTGAGTTCAATCTCCAGTACTACAAAAACAAAAGAAAAACTCCTCGTTTCCTCTCCTTTCAAGTCTCTGGCAACAGCCATTTTAATATGTTTATATGAATTTGAGTTCTCTAGGTATGTACCCCATGTTTCATTTATCTATTTATCCATTGATAGACACTTGGATTGCTTCTGTGTTGTGGCTCTTGTCAACAGTGCTGCTGTGAACATGTGTATAAAAGTATATTATTTGAGACCTGTTTCAATTTTCTTGGATAAATATACAGAAGTACAATTACAGTTTAATATAACAATTCTATTTTTAATTTTTAAGCATCTTCATACTATTTTCCACAATGACTGTACCATTTTACATGCCCACCAACAGTGCACAAGGGTTTCTTCATATCCTCACCACCACTTGTTATTTTCTTTTCTCCTTTCTTTTCTATTCTTTTCTTTTCCTTCATCTCTCCCTCCTTTTCTCCTTTTCTTTCTTCCTTCTTTCTTTCGTTCGTTCATTCCTTCATTCTTTCTTTCTTTCTTTCATTCATTCTTGCAGTAGTATGCCCTTTTTTGCAGTTTTGATTTGCATTTCTCTAATGTTTGACAATGCTGAGCATCTTTTGCTTGTTATCCATTTGCATATCTCCTTCTGGAGAAATGTATGCTGAAGTCCATTGCCTGTGTCAAAATCCAGTTTAGCAGGTGTTATCTTCAATGTGCTTCTCCAGTGTGAGGGTCTGAATTGCTACTGGATGGCATGCTGCTGCTCCGCAGGGCATCACAGCTGGAGTCTAGTTGGAGGGAGGGTGGGTCAAACTGAGTGTAACTAGAACCTGGAACTTGGTTCTGCAATAAACTACTTAAATGACTAGGGAAATTCATTTTAACTTTCCAGCCCCTGTTTGCTTAAATATAAAACAGGTGTAATGCCTTATAAGACTTAAAAAGTAATTGAAGAAGAAGATGTACTCAGTGTGTCTTATGGTTCCTCAGCACACAGGACACAGGAGCAGGGTGCTGCTTTGGAAGACTTCTGAAAGACTTGCTTTGCTTTCTCTATCCATCCCCTCTCAGCACCCACATGTGGGGCTGTACCTCAGCCCCTGCACTGCACTTGGGAGCTTATCCTTGATCCAGGACCTGAACCCATCAGGCTCCACCTCAAAAGATGTTAGGTCTTTCTGGTGCTTTCTTTTATTTTTCTTCTTCCCTCCCTCCCTCCCTTCCTTCTTTCCTTCCTTCCTTCCTTCCTTCCTTATAATTGGCCTTATAGTATTTTTTTGAAAAACTTACTCCAAATTGCAATCTAATAACAATAACTGAATTCCGAGACTCTTCTTTCCTCATTCTCTCTCTTTTCCTCCCCTGCATAGTGTTTGGGAAGAAAGGGTGAAATAATGAATTAATGAAATTGTAAAATATGATTACACCATATTTATCTGAGGCACCAAGATCACACCACACAGAATATTCAAGGTGCAGATACGATATCCATATGAAGGATGGCATGGTATTTTCAGTTTGGTTTTCATTGTTTGTCTTGTTATTAAGTATTTTGCTGAGAACTGTTTCACACAGAAGACCAGGGATTAGAGTTTTGGGAAAACATACAAGTAGGTATATACACTGGACAGTCTATCTCAGAAGCACAAATGTTTTGTCCTTTCCAAGACGGAAGTGACTGGCCAGCTGGCAACCCTGGAACCTCTCTCTGATCAGGAATGAAACTTTACCTGGGCTTCTGTGAGAAATCAGTTTGTCTTCATTGACTCAAAATGTTTTTCTTCATTCACTGACAGTCTTTTTCTATCAGAATGGGTTGAGGAAGAAGCCAAATAAAATACGCTTTTTGATGTAGGAACTGAAAATGCAGAAGTCTTTGGTTCGTTTTAAGAAAGAACAGCAGAACAGAATTAGAAGGTAGAATTGAGGAAATATAAGTAGAAAAGAAACCCATGATCATGTGAATGGATTGTTGCATTTTTCTTCTCTCTCTTTTTAATATATATATTTATAGTTGCAAGTGGACACAATACTTTTTATTTTATGTGTTGCTGAGGATCTAACCCAGTGCATCACGCATGCTAGGTGAGCGGTCTCCCACAACTCCAGTCCTGTTGCATTTTTCTTTATTTGACTTATATGTGGCACTAGACTTCAAGAGTCTGGTAGGCACATCATTCCTTCCTTGATCAAGATGAGAAGCACGTAAAACTGAGATGGGATTTTTCTGTTGAGGTTGACAAGACATGGTTAAATAATTTATCTTGTTCAATAAAATAAATCTACATATTTTCACAAACAATGTGGTAGTCTATAAACAAATGTGTAAACATACATCCTCATAAATCATAGGAAGGATGTAAATTTTATTTAAGTATTTGTGTGAGTTGCTTTTGTGTAATGTTTTGCGTTATGGGACAATGGACAAAGACCATGATTGCTCAGGTATCCCAAGCTGATGCTCAAATTTTTTGGTAACTGGTAACAGAGAAACTACACCAGCTCAAAGACAGTATCATCTTTCCTTCTTCTTCTTTTTTCTCCTTCTTCTTTATATTGCAAGGTATCCTGCTTGTTCTCCATGGAAATTCTAAAATAAAAAGTGATCTGGAAAGACTCATGGCTTCAAATGGATCATATCTATCTTTCATGGACTTTGAGAAAACAGGAGCCTGCACATGTGAGCTAGCTCCCTGACAGACCAGAGCTGAAAGATGCTCCAACAATACAGTAAGGATCACTTGACTTAAAGGAGTCAAGCCCTTCAGTGCCCTGCTAGATCTCCTCATGCAGACCAAGACTCACTCCGATTCAGAGCGTTTTCTATTTTTGACCTAGCTGTGGTATTATCTCAAAAATCTTACAGTCTGTTCTGTTTTGGAAATCCACTATGGGAATTTTTATAGAGTTTTCCTATTTCTTTGGAATCAGAGCCTAGAGCTTAAACTTGTGGACAAAGCAAACCAAAGAGTCTAAGATTTCATTAACAGAACATAGATACCCCTGGATTATTATAATCCAGCCTCAGTGGGTATAAGTAAAACAGCAGCAGAGAGCAGGGTCCTCTGGAATAATTCTGATCATATACATAGAGAAGTAATAAAGCATATATTAAGAATTGAAGAGTTTGGCTTTATATACTTTATATACTTTAGCTTATATACCAAGCTAAGAAAATAATGTTATCCTGTGTCCCTCAAATTCTGAAAATGCCTAGGGCAAGGCAGACTTTTTTGATCCTGTAGACTAACTGATCCTTCAAAAAACCCATGAGGCTACATGGGACTTGCCTAGACACCTTTCACAGTAATTGCTAAATAAAACCACCAAAGCACCCCTCTAAGAATCTGTCAAACTCTAGTTCCAGGGGAAAACTAGAAAGAGAATTTCACCTTCAAGTGTAACTGAAAATGGATCCAATCCCAAGCCCAGATGGCTGGTGTTTCTTTCAAACTCCCACTACAGCATTTTCATGGGAATGTACCTTTCTGAGAGATCCATTAGGTGCTCAAGTCTGATGATATAGTTTTAGAGGGTTTTTTTCTTTTAACAATGATTTTTCAGTTTTCTTGACATAGTACTTTCATGAGAATTGTTGACAATTTCAAGTTAGGGAGGAGGATATCCATAGCAACTGGCCACGATGCAGGTATGTGGAGCCTCAGTGTCTTTTACATGTTTCTAAAATTATCATATTGATGACAATGCTTAAATTTGTTCACAATGGTGCCTTTCTTTTCAAGAATCAATTTGACTTATTACCTTCTTTTCTTTCTCCTGAAATCTGGACTTTTTAATTTTTTTATTTTTTGGTACTGGAGATTGAACTCAGGGGCACTCGACCACTGAGCCACATCCCCAACCCTATTTTTTGTGTTTTATGTAGAGACAGGGTCTCACTGAGTTGCTTAGCACAACTACCAGGCATTTTAGTCTTTTAGTTGTAAAAAAATATAATCACAAATTACAAGCTTTTAAAGCAACTCAAACAATCAGGTGACTTGTTTGCACACCATCTGACTTCTTTGTATTTGAGACACTGGTGTCTCTATGGATGGAGACTAAGGGGGTGGAGGGGGAAGGGTCTGACACTCTAGGGAGGCTGTACCTGGTGGGCATGAGCCTGGTGAGTGAATCTGAAGGGAAGGCATAGGTTGAGTGCACCTGGCTAGACACATACAGACACGGGAAGGCAGCTTTGACCCGAATCTATGGGGAAAGCCTGAGATTAAACATAAATACTGTGGCAGAAAATGCCAGTGTTGAGTAAACAAAGACAAAAGGCCAGGCGGCGTTCCCCAGGACTGCTGGAACTGCACTTACCAGGGTGAAGTAAGAGAAGCAGAAACACCATCAGGACTGTGGGGGCTCTGCTGCCATCTTGCCCCTGGCAGGGCCTGCGTCAGACTCCGAGGAAAGGACCCCAAACTTTGGGCCATGGAGTCAAGATGGCCTCTTTCTCGATGTGATCAGAGATTGGGAGAAACACCAGAACATGTGGCCCAAAGTCCCCTGGCTCATCAAGCGTGGTTGCAGCAGCCCCAGGCCCTGCAGTGGTGGAACCAGTGGGCTAGAAACAAACCTGTGGGGAGGATCCACAGGATGCAGTGGATGGATCACCTCATCTGTCGCCTCAGCCCTCTTCCAGGATTGCATGTCTTAAAGACTTATCTAGAGACGATCCTGCAGTGCGTTGTGAGTCATTCTTGGGCAAGCTGCCCCTTCCCTCCCAAGTCCTGCCTATCAATAACCATTGTTTTTCCTTTTCTTCATGAGCATAGAGCCTATGCTCTATGCTCTACGTTCTTTCCTAGGTCCTACCAGGTTAGTTGTAGCCATATTACTGAATTTTGGCAGTAGAAGGTAAATTCCATCTCTAGATCTGATTTTTACAAGCTCTGGGGATTTCTTCCACCCTTCTTCATTCTCTGTTGATTGTAGAGAATTCAGTAGAGAATTATAGGTCTTAATAGGTCGAGGAGGCATACAATTGAAGAATTCTGGTTTCAGAATGACTATACAAAACTAAGCCCTTTGCTGATACACATTAGACTTGTTTTGAACAAGAAATAAACCAATGATCTGTTAAACCACACTGATTTGGGAGATTGTGTGTTACAGTAGTTAATGTTACATACTTCAATTGATAAGCATAGAAAAGAAGAACTAGGTAGTCAAGGAAAAGTAGAGATCCAGATAGAACATGAAACACATGAAAGATCAAAGCAGATGGGCAGAATCTACTGGACAAAAAAGTATTACATCAGTTGTTTATTTCTGAGCTTTGATCCCTACATTATAAAAGTAGGGGTACACATTTAGACATTTAGAATTTAGAAATTCTGTTCCTGAATCCCAATCATTTTGATGGAATCGCATGGCTAAATATCCCTTGTTTTCTTTCTCTCCCCAGTATCTTACTTTATATCTACTGCAGGCCACTGGATACTGTCATTTGCAAATGAATGAGTGTGTTCAGTTCTAACATTGATGAAACCTCTACAGTCACTGATCCGAGCTGAGGTTACAAAGCTGAGTAAATTGCATGCCCTGTCTTTAAGCACCAGCAATCTAGCTGTTTGAATAGACAGCTCTGACTATGTGTGCTACACGTGAGATACACACACAAGGCAATACAGAAGAAAGGAATCAGTTTCCATGAGGGGAAGTCATGAACAGGGGTCTGAGAAGCCCTCAGAGAATATGAGATATTCAACCCAGATTGAGAAGAATGTACATGTGTTCTTGAATCCTCAAACAGCCTTTGAAACAGAGAATGACTCTGAAAGAGGCACAGAAATGTGAAACATGATAGCATTTTTCAAGCAATGGAAAATTGTTTTGTAGGCTCCAGCTTAAAGGGCAAATAGTGATAGAAAGCTACGGGGCAATTGTGGCCTCTTAGTTTAACCATTTCCTCACTTCCAATGAACTTCTCCTCCCCTTCATCTCTGCCAAACATTTCCCTAGTTATACCTCAAAGTTGTCATCACAAGCAATGTGCCATTTCTGAAATCTCTGCTACAAGCAATTTATCTCTGATTACCACTTCCTGTCCTTCTAGCTCATGTACTCAGGGGCTTTGATCCCAGCAAATGTTCGGTTTCATTAAGATGGTAAGTTCCATGTTCCTTTCTCTCATCATCAATCTCTTCCCACATAGTCTCACTTCCCAACTTAGATTTTATCTTCTGTTGTTCGGGCTTGGTACTGTGTCCTTTTCAGTAGTTACATACCTTCCCTAGGTGATTGCTTTCATTCTTTTGATTTTGAGTGACATCTAAATATTGATTAGTTGATAATCCATAGTTACCACTCCAATGGCCCTCAAAATCAAACTGGTATATTCATTTAATATCTCCCAAATCTAGAAGTTTTGCTTGATCCTTCTCATTTTCTCCTCCCCCACATCCAGTCCATCAGAAGACCTTGTACTCTAAAGATACATTTCAAGCCTCATCACCATTCCTTTTCAATGCCAACTACCATTCTAGCCCTCTTCCCCATTCTCTTGCACCTCAAATACCACTCTACCTGTCCGACATAGCTCCCTGCTACCATTTTGTACAAGTTGCCATGGTGATCTTTCCAGAATACAATGTAAGCAATGTTTCCTGATTGAAACTCCTCAGTGCCCACCCATTCCTTTGAAAATAAAATCCAGATGTTTAGCAAACCCCATGTTCTGTCCCCTGCTTATTCCACTGACATCCAGCCTCAAAGACTTCTTTTTCTCAAACATGGCACACATCCCCACTTGACTTAGGACTTTTGTCATGTTTTCTCTACTAAAAATCCTCTTTTCAAGACTTCTGGCTCCTTCTTTTATTCAGATGTCAAATTAAATGCTACCTTATGTCTGATGCTTTCTCTAGCCGCTCTACCCCATTTTAGATCAGTCATGTAGTTAATTTCTATTACACCATTCTATTTAATATTTTAACTAGGAATTTTAAGTGGGTGTGTGTTTATTTTTTTTCTCCCTGACCTAGAATGTAAACTCCATTCATGTTAGAAGTTTTCCTATCTTTTTCTTTCAGTCTCCCTGGTGTCTAGAATATTGCCTGGTGATACTTGGCAAATATTTGTTGAATAAATAAGTGAAACTGGGTCAGTGAAATTTGTTCCTACTCAGCTGACAGTGGAGAGCTGACATCAGGCTGGAGAATTTGGACTTTACATGGTGGGAATATACATGGTGGGAATTCAAAAGAGTCCAGGCAGTGACATGATAAAAGTTGTATTTTGAGAATTTACTCTGATGGCTGAATGGGAGACCAATTGCAGAAAGCCAAGCTGGAGGCATGACAGTTAGTTAGGAAATGACAATAATGGACTGGATAGAAGATGGACAATGGAAAATGGTATCAATGTGAAGAGAAAGAAGGGGAAAGTAATGAGAATGGCTAAGAAATGAGAAATGAAAGGACTAAAGGACCTATTGGATATGATACTTATGTCAGGGAAAGAAGGTAAAATGAACCCAAGGATTTTTTTCTTGGATGATCATGGAGGTAGAAGTGCTGTGTGATAATCATTTTTGAGAAAAAAAATAATGGGTTCAACTTGAACAGTTTGACTTAAAAACAATGGTAAGACATGTAATTTGAGGTTGATACAAAACAGATGAACATATGGATTTGCAACTGAGAAAACAGGTAAGAAAGAGAGGTACAAATTTGTGAGTCATCTACACATACATGGCAGTGAAGGACTATGCAGAGATGAGGTTATCAGAAAGAGCAAGATCTTGACGGGAAAGGATGATATGCCAGAATCAACCAAGGTGCTTTTAACTAACACCATCTCCCTCTTCCAACATAGGTTCACAAATATAATGAGCCATTCATTGTCATTGCTGCATATTGTGTCCTCCCTGGGCTGGGCTTGAAATGAGCTTGAGAACTGGACTTGGAATGAAACAGACCAAGGAAAGAAGCTTGGAAATGAAAAGAATTTAAAGAGTTGTTATGCAGAGAGACTTGGGAAGGAGATTGATATATCTCACTGCAAGATGTAGGACAATAAACACAAGCCAGACAGAAGTCAGATAAATGTCTCTAAAACTATCCCCCAAGGCTCAAGAAGCCATTGTGGTCAACAGCATTAGATACCAGGAAGTCAAGCAGCAGGAACACTGAAGCGACACTCTAAGTCTGACAGTTGGCAGGTCACTCATTATCCCCATGAAAGCAGTCAGATTTCTTGGTGGACGTTATTAGTGAACAAAACGTGAGGAACTAGAGAAAATGGATGCTTCTGATTATTTTAGGAAGGGTGGGCTGTGGAAAGCGTGAGTCATATGGCAGTAAAGATCCAGGCATGTTGAAAATATTGTTTTGTCCTGTTTTCATAGATACCTTTTAAGGGACAAAACTCAATGGAGAATAAGATACTGAAGATCCACAGGAGAGAGTGCTAAAGGCTGAGACCAGACTCAGACTGCAGGAAGAGAACTCCATGTACATAAAACCTTGCCTAACAGTCTCAGTGTACAGGGAAAAGTTTTAAAATAGACGTTGAAAGGATCCCTTTCTTATTTCAGGCACACTCATGGCGTACCATGTCAATTGGATTAGCTCAAGAAAATGGATGATAAAGACAAATTAAAACAGCTAAATGGTACTGATATTCCATCAGGGTGGTTGCGAAAGAAGGGTGTAAGTTGAAATGAATACACATTTGGGAATAAATATCAATGTGAACTTTTGATGGATTATAAATAAAAGTGATGGAGAAGAAGATGCTCAAAGAAGATGCTCCGGGGTATCTAATGGGGTTGATGTTGCCATGAATCAAAATAAGAAATAATGTGAAAGGAGCTAAATTAAAGCAAATAGCATCAGTTCAGGGAGAGAGATTGCACTCATGGTTCGAAAGAAATTTGTAGGTGGATATTCAAGGAAATATGAGCAGGGGTGTCTCAAAGAAAGAACTGGGGTAGTTACGTGTATTGGAGACTCCTTGGAGAATGCTACTGTAATAAATTATAGTCTTTAGATAAGAGGCATCTTGAGGGAAACAAAGAGCAGAAGACACTGGATCATGCACATGGAGAATTTATTTGAAGTTCTGTCAAAGGAAGAGGCATCTGCCGAAAGAAGGCTGAGATGTTACCATCAGAGAGGCAGGAGAGAAAGTAGGAGAGAGAAGAATGTTAGAGTTTAGCCCTCTGCATACCTGACACAAGGTCATGGGCAATGAGTGTCTATTAAGTCCAATTAATCTGATGACATGAATTGGGATCCAGGTAGATCAATGAGATCAAGAAGATCAAGTTAGATAGGAGCTGAACAATGTCCGCTTAGCGCTTTGAAGATCTCTGGATATCTTGATTACATTTTACAAATTTCATCCAGATAGAAACAAAATTTTAGTAGGTTAAGATTTGAAAGGATTGAATGGAATATTTAAGGCAAAATGTGTCAAATAATCTTTTTGGACATCATTTAAAATCATGTGCCTTTCTACTCCTGAAATATTTTAATAGACCAATTAATAAATATTTAGGATTTATATATGCATGATCACTTGAGTGTCACATCTTCCACATTTCTTTAAACAATGTTTCATATGTGGGTTAATAGAAAATGGACTTATTCTAATAGAATTCTAGCATGATAAATTCATGTAAGAGTGCCTTGCT
Source organism: Geosciurus inauris (assembly GCA_004024805.1). Classification (NCBI taxonomy): domain Eukaryota; kingdom Metazoa; phylum Chordata; class Mammalia; order Rodentia; family Sciuridae; genus Geosciurus; species Geosciurus inauris. The sequence goes on from PVHX01006828.1 coordinate 85,110, forward strand.
AGACATAGCATTGCCTGATCATTTTGGAGTGATGTTTGGATATATTTTATCAAATGTCAGTAGTTAATTTTATTGAGGACTTATCTCTTGCCATGCATCATTCCTAGTATTTTACATAGATTATCTATCCCTATAATTCCCATTCACTTAACCACTGAGTACTAATATTATTCTTATAACTGATGAGATGAAGTGCAGAAAAATGAAATAATCTCTTCACTGCAGCCCAGATAAGTGGTAGAGCTCGGTTTTGCCAAGCAGTTTGATAATTGCTTCTGTGATCTTACCCATTACATTTTATTTTCTCTTGCCGTTTTTTCTTTTGCAGTTTTCCTTATATAAGCAGTATGTTACAAGAAATACTTTTAAAATTTAGCACCAAAGAAAATACTTTGAAAGCAATAATTTTTCAAGATCAAATAAGAAATAATGAAGATATAAGTTAGCAAAGAAATAAAGCATGCTGCTCCTATACCTTCATTTTCAGCATACAATATAAGATAATCAAAAATAACTGGGCGGTCCATTTGGTCTAAATAAGGCAAGCTTCCAAAAATCTCTTATATTGTGGTTGGAAAATTTTGCTTGTGTATTTACTGTGAATATTTCCTTGTAAGAATTTTTCAGAGCAGGTAATTTTATACACCAGAATTGATCTCTGGTTAGTTAGTAATTTTTCCAAAATTGAATTCTACTAATACATACAAACAACCATAGCTCATTTGAAACGCTAAAGTAGCTTCTCAGCAGTTTTAGCTCGAGCTCCAAAATTTCATTCTTAACTTTCCTAAGATGACATTGTTTAATATTTTGGAATTTTCATCCAATAGTAGGAGTTTGTCAATAGACTGTGCCTCCTAGAACTTACTGAGAAATTTTTGAATGAAGTCCTCTAAGTATGTATCAGATGCAGTATAGATGAGACTAGAGTAATTACATTGATATACATTTCAGAATTCCACATTACTTACCTTCAGGTATGTTATAAAATTCCATTGTTCATCTGATTTCTAATCTTACAGATCCTTTATAGGAAAAAAAAAAAAAGCAAGGGTATTAAAATGTCATTGGGAAGTGAATGCTTTTGTTTTATGTCTCCCCAATTGCTCTTAAACTGCATGATTTGCTCTGTTTTTCTGTCTGTCCATCCATCCATCCATTTATCCCTCCTTCAATGCTTCCAGATATGTGATATGCATAGCATGGAGAGAGAAAGCAGAAACATCAGCATGTCAGTGGGATTCCAGATGTACCTGTGTATTTAGAAACAGATTCAGGATCATTACGACTCACTGGGTCGGATGGAACTGCAGACTGTTTATGAATGAACCAAGTCAGGCTTCCAGTCCTTGCCACTGCCAGCCATACTGACAGGCTCCACTGTGGTTCTAGGAATGGAGCTGTCACTGATTGCTCACACTTCTGGAAATGTAATCATAACCATCATCTCACATCCGGAAGTCAATATTACCAGAATCCTAGACAGACATTCTTATTCCTGAAAGGCCCACTTGAATTCCAACACGAGCAATGAAATGTGCTTATTTTATCTTTTTAGGCCTGATTAATTTCTGTCTCTTGTACAGAGCTTTCCAGCATTTCCTACAGCAAAGACAATGGTGAGTGGTTTTCAAACTCGTTTTCATTTTCTTTCTGGAGAGACAGGAGTACATTTTGCAATCTGATTTCCTTAGAGCAGTTGAATTCTGACCAAATAGGTTATACAGGGAACATAGGTTAAGCAATAATTCTGCATTACAGAAGTATTAAGGAAAATATTCCTTTTGATCTTAAGAAAACCGCTAAATTCTCCTGATGAAAAGATTATACTATTATCCTGGTCTATTATTTTTAAAAAGGGATAGACAGATTTTTGAATCAAAATATTTCTAATCTTTTAAAAATAGATATGTGTTTGTATTATTTTATTGAATTTTTTTCTTATTCGAATTATGTTTTAACCCAAATATACAGGCTATATTCTTCAAGTTTGATTTTTTGTTGTTGTTGTTTTATTTTGGCTTCTTTTTTTGGACTGGTTATTGAAGTCAATGGCACTTTACCACAGAGCCACATCCCCAGCCCATTTTACTTTTTGTTTTGAGACTGGGTCTCCCTAAGTTGCCAAGTCTGGCCTTGAACTTGGCGATCCTCCTGCCTCAGCTTGCTGAGATGGTGGGATTACAGGCATGTCCCACTATGCTGAACTCAAAGATTTTTTAAAAATAGATGTTCATATCTGCATTTATGTGGACTCTACATAAACACAGGGAACTTGGAGACATAGAATGCTAGGTTGGGACAGAAGATCAGAACATGGATATTGCTTAAATCCAGAGGAAATAAAAGGTTTTGTTTGTGTTGTTTTGCTTTAACAGATGGAAATTAAAAAAAAAAAAAAAGAATAATGATAATTGAAGAGGCTCCAAGAGCAGATGGGGGTTGGACATTACCCATAAGTCATCCAAGGAAGCCCGCTTGATCCTAAGGCCCATTAAGCTCTTTCTTGAAGACCAGTCCACAGAAGGCCAGTCACAGGGCTGCCACTTCCCTTTGTGAGCCCATTGGGCAGCATTTTATTAACTGGGCTTTTTGTTCCAGAAAGAAGTAGGGTCCTCCAGGCATATAGGAAAATGACTTCTGGCAAAGTCACTTAGTAGGTGAATAAAAGTTGTTTTCTGGGGATTGGCCTCATGCCCACAGGGGATTAAGGCCTGGGTCTCAGTGACAGAGCCAAACACTACTGTTTTCTCTTTTACAGCCCCATTAACCTACCATTTTAAAGCTTTTTCAAAAAAAGAAAGAAAGAGAAAGGAAAAAAGAAAGGAATTAGCAATAGAAATCTGTATTATTTATGTGAAAGAATTAAATATGGTAAGAATAAGAATTCTGAGAGTAATTCTCCTGGTCTTACAGCCTCTTTCCCTTATTCTGGGAAGTTTAAGTGGAATCTCAGCTTTCTTTGAGGTCCCTTTCTTCCCTTCTTAGAACCAGGTGTTGGCTGGGAGGTCAGGAATGACTAGAGTAGGTCATGGCCCCAGATGTGGCCAATCTGAGTTCCAAGTCCCCTTTGGACACAGAATGTACTTTTTATATCCCAAGTTGTTCCAAATGTAGTGAATATACATTTCTGTGGAATAGCAAATAAGAACAGATGCTTTCTTATTTTGTCAGATTTGAATTTAGGAGGATACAAGTTAAAATACTACTGCTAATTTCTTCCTACCATTTAGCCTGAAGATGAAAGCCATATTTGATGGAAAGCAGAAACAAGCTAAACCAAAAGAGAGAGAAACCTGGTCCTAACTAGCATCTCTTAGGCTATAGGGTTTTTAATCACATGAAGCAATAAAGTATATTTTAAGTGTGTAAGTGCTCTACCACTAAACTACATCCGCAACCCCAGTTTTCTTTGAAGGAAGAAATTAAGTGAAATAAATAATAAGACTTTCTGGAACGCAAGATTATGCAGATATTACATTTTAATATGTATCATATCAAATTTTACTATGTATTCTGATAAAAATATTTATGAGTAGGGACATCAGTGCATGAAGCTGTTGTCAGGGATTTGCTTTGCCATATGCAAAGATGTATTTCATAGTTTTGCCTATCCATTTTGAAAATAAATATGTGGTTGATCTGAATCCAAAACGTAATCCAAACTAAGAATAAAAGCACCATCTATTGTACTAGAGCAGTGTTAAACTTGTCACTCCTAGAGAAACAGACAGGTGGTATTTCAAGTTTGGCTTTATGGCAATCATGCTTAGTCTCAACTTGATGGACAATAGGCATGTGTGCTGGTATCAGTGGAGTTATTCCAGAAACCCGACATCATCTTACAAGTGTCTTGTAAAAGACTAGATAGTAAATATTTTAGATTTAGTAGGTCATGCAGTTTCTGTTGCAACTGTTCAACTCTGTTGCTAATTTGTATCCGCTTAGCTCCATTCCAACAAAACTTTATTTTGCAGTGTAATGGTTGTTCACTTTATGCTTTGAATATAGCTCTTGCTGCTCTGCCACTCTGACTTATTTTTTAAAAGGACATGTTTCTTTCTCTTCCTCTCTAGGTCCTCCCTAAACTCTCCTCCTCCCTAGTCTTGGGGGAAACAGGATTACTTTTCTTCTCCATCCTCAGGCAGAGTTTTCTGTCCTTGAGCACACACCCACTCTAGGAACAAAGTAATTCAGACTTTGGGGATGGCACTAGAAGATCTCAAAAATGACTCCCAAATTGACAAGTGAATTACAACCCTGGACCGAGAACAGGTGGAATACAGCCTTTGAATCACCTCTTTAAAACTCTCCTGTTCCCCTGGATAAGCAGAATCACAGCTTCCAGGACAAGAGCCCCGTGTGTTTGTCCTTTGTTAGCAAAGCAATAAAATTTCTTTTTCTTTTTTGTCAAAACCATGTCCTCATTACTGGCCTGGCCTCAGCTTTTGATAACATGAACACTGCAAATTTAATTTCATATTTCTCACATTTCATGACATATGTTCTTTTGGGGTCCCCCCTCCAACACTTGAAATGTAGAAAACAAGTGGAGGTCCATTCAGCTCCAGGGCTGTGGTTTGTCTCTGATTTTTACGTCTTTGTTAGTGGATGAATCATTTGAAAATGCTCTACTTAAGAAATTTAAAATCATATGTAGCTTTCAATTCTATATTTTCTGACTTAAAAAAGAGCGTTTCTTTTCTTTTCAAATATTATCATGATAGAATAAATGAGGTGTATCGAGAGACCATTTTATTGGTGGCAGCTACTTTTATTATGACATTAAGATAATATGGATTAGTTGCATGTTTTGAACAGCATATGTGGTGTCTTAAATAGGATCACTGGGAAAAGTTTTACCAACAAAATTTCCCAAATGGCCTTTCCTGCCTCTGCCTTTCAGGGTAAAGAAGGGGCTACATTACAACCTTCCCTCTGAAGCAATACCACAGTGGGAAACAAGGGTAGAGTTCAAATTTCAAAAGATTTATGACTTAAAAAAAAGAAAGAAAGAAAGCAAATTGCTTTTGAATCAGACAAACTGAAATATCTCCTCCCTAAGTTAAATTTACTTTTGAATTTCAAAACAGAAAATGCCAGCCAAAGCACAACTGAAGGTCCAATCAAAGAAGGTATTGTTTCACAAACTGAGAAGCCTGCATTCTTGACATTCCTCCCTAAAATACACAGGACCCTTGAGACACCTTTTAGCTGCTCCAACCTTTCATGTATTTTAAATAAAACAGAGATCTCTTTAAAGCAAGTGCTCAGAATATTTACATAGAAACAGATAATATTCCCAGATGTATGCTCTACATTTACAGAGATGACTAGGAGTAAGGATTTTATTTACTTTTATATTTGAAATGATAAGACATGGATGTACAGGTTTTTAAAAGTCTAAGTAAACCACATTGCCAAAAAATAAAAAAAAAAATTCAAACTTTTAGAAAAAGAGTTTGAACAACATCCTATTAGAAATGAAGAACATGTAAAGAAAAAAGAAAAATAAAGACCTTTTCTGTTGAAGGATTTTTCTTAACCAAAATCTTGGGCTATGATTGCTTCACAGAATGATAGTCACGTATCCATCAGGTATATAATGGGATATATTAGAATTCAATCTAATATGCATTAAGTACCTAATAGGTGTACAACTCAGTGACACACAACTTCACGATAATTTTCAAATTATTGATAAGCACGATATACAGGTACAAAGTTAAGTGAAAATAGAATATTATAATTGAAATCAATTAAAAGATACTGCAAAAAGGAACCAATATTAGGTGGGAATCAATATTGGCTGCAAAGTTAAATAAAGCATGGCTGAAGCAACGGTTTGAGCCAGAGCAGATGGGTGGCTGGGGTTCTAGTGCACTGGAATGGAACTAAAGCGTTTTCCTGGTAAAAACAAACCTAGAAAGAAATGAATGGACTTGTCTGGGGACCTGTCACTAATGCAAATTATTCGGAGAAGTTTTCTGCAACTGAGGAAAAAGACAAATATAAACTTTATATTGACCATAGAAGGATCATGGAGTGTAATCATGAAGCCACTATTTTAAGTTCTACTGTCTCTTTAAAATCTGTTGGAGAGGTTTCTTTCTCTGGCTGAGCTGAATCTGGAGCTGTGAGATGACTATGCTAATAAGAAATCCCAGGGATCCTTAAGTCACTAAACAGAATCTTGATTCAGAAATTAGAATGTCCAAACTCATTTAATATTTAAAACTCCAAATCTGACTTAAAGTGAAATTTTCTCACTTGCCCTACTTGGAGGTTGCTGCCAACAGTCCTCCAGGTGTGGAGAGGTGTGGTCTTCCAGAGGGAGGTGTGGTCTTCATTACCTCCATCTCTCTCCCGGGTCTTACTGAGTGCTCATGGGGAGTGGGGTGAGAACTAGGGCAGAAATAAAGATAGGAGACAGGTCTTCCCTGGCTGGTACTGTTCTAAGATAAGGCTGTGTGCTCTCCCTGTCGGGAAGGTGTTTCAAGCTGCTGCTTGTCTTCTTTCTTTCTTTTTTAGCCACATCTCCAGCACTATTTGGGGGCTTAATTTAGAGATAGGGTCTCACTGAGTTGCTTAGCACCTTGCTGTTGCTGAGGCTGGCTTTGAACTCACCATTCTCCTGTCTCACCCTCCCAAAGTGCTGGGACTACAGGCCTGTGCCACCTGGCTGCTTGTCTTCTGAGTATCTACCTAGGTGATGGAAACTTTGCATGGGACACGTGGGACTATCCTGCCACATAAAGGACACGCCTTCTACTACACCCTTTTAACTGCCTACCCTCACATATTCTCCTCACGGGGTCTCTTTATTGATCTAGTTGTAAGAGACCTGGAATATTCATGGTGGAATTGGGGGTACTCCCAGGAATTCAGAGATTGATTACAAAAAAGAAGAAAAACCTGGTTGTGAACTTTTTTCCCTAAGCTCAGATTCCTAAAACCCAAGACTAGCCTGACAAGAAGTCTTGGATCTATGCTGAGTCTCTGTCCTTGAATAAGTTACATATTTAGATCTACTTAAAAGCTTAATGTCATAATAATATTGGGCATATTTAAAAAATCACGTCTTACAGATTTTATTTTAAAAGTGATTGTTTTTAGATGACAGTGTCTCATCTAGGCCTTTGGTTGGACACTTGGACACTGACTGGGTTTGTCCCAATGACCTGAATGTGCCTAAGCCTGTGCACTGAGATCACACGCAGAGATCCACTTTGCCCAATGAATGCAGATATTGAGGCCTATAGGACTCTGCAGATTAAAAAAAAAAATTCCCCTCAAGGCTGCCAACTTTTTATTTTTGTCAAATAAGGGCATAAAGTAAGAAGGAATCAAGCAACAGTCTTGTTGAAGAATCATTTTCACACCTCTGCACTTGGAAAAGCATAGTTTCAAAGAACAGTCTATCCCCAGAAGAGGCAGTTATCAGGCAAGGGCTTAAGAGATTTGGCTCATTTCATCATGGAACATGAAAGTGTCCTAGCAGATCCAGAGCACATTTAGAAGCCGATGATGTCATGGCTAGGGCTTTGGGGCCAGGTAGACCTAGGCTCACGACCTCTCTGAGCAATTTATGTCCTTTGTGCCCCTCTTTGAGCCTTAAAATTCTCATCTACAAAACACGGAAAATAAGACCAGATGACTGTTTTAAGGGCTGAACTAGTTGGCTCCTTTAAAGTGCTCAGGATGGACCCTGCGTATGACAGTTGCTGAATCTACTGTCCTGGGCTTTTTGTTGTTGTTGTTGTCGTCTATATGATGACTGGAAATGTGTGTGAATATGCAAATGAAGGTACATGCATGTAGGCTCTAGAATATTGTATTTTTTCCATTTTTTTCCTGGTTTCTATGAGCTTAAAAAATGTTTTTAAATACATGAAATAAAACTCAAAGTCTTTTGAAGAAAATCAGTTGTTTTGATATGTAGTTATCAAATAATTAAAAAGGGATATAAAATGTATACATTTCTTTGATAATGATACGAGCTAGTGGCAAACCCAGAAATATTATATCTTTGAAGTTTTAGTGAGTATAAATGGCATTTCATAATATCTGCTACAATTGAACTGTGATATATGATATCACAAATGTGATCTCTGTGGTTGACAGAAGTCTTATGGTTTCTTTCCTAAGTCCTCCGTTAAATAAAGTGCTAAATTCTGGAGAAAAGGAAAAATAAAGGTTTCTGAATTCCATCCCTGACCCAAAGCAATCAGTTTGCACATGGCCACTCCCTATTTCGGGGAAATATTGCTACTTGCTCTATTGAGGAAATCGTTTGTCTTCCTTGACTCATCCTTGCTATTGATTCCACCCATCCCTTCTTTTCCCCTTGGTAGACTGTCACAGAGTCTACAGTGTTCAGTTTGGCCTGGTTTCCCTCAAAAGCAGGGTGTGGTCCCTAGCTACTGAAAAATATTACCATTTCACAGAGCAGCCCTTCATTTTTTTTCTCACATTTTGTCCTGAACACTGGAGCATTCAGCCACACTGGAAGGGCCCTTCCAAACAGCAGGATGGAACCTATCAGGACCAATGGTTTTCTTTTTGCCCAGGAAGATACACGCATAATAAAAACAAATCCAACACCTTGCTTCCCTCTGGAAGTGCAGGCCTCCTGGTGGGAGTTCTACTTTGCCTCCTCAGCAGTGTGAGGTGACCCAGGGAAAGACTTAATAAGTAGATGTCAGCCCTAGAGTACTCAGGAACACCAATGATAAATGGACCACTAGGCAGCCCTACCACGGTACCGTTTGGCCATGCACTTTGCATTCTATTCTATAGTTTTTCTGTGTTAAATATCTTCAGGGATTCCCAAGTAGTTTCAGCCTGAGGCTATTACTTCTAATAATTGAGACTGATGAAAGGTCCTGGTATTTTTACAGCTTAGCTTTGACACGCTATATATCACTTTGCTTCTGTCAAAGAAAACGATATACACTTCATTGGCAAAAGGTTTGATCCGGGGGCTTTTCCTCTCCAAACAATCTACAATACATTTGCTTGGGTTTACTGTAAATTTCACATTTAAAATGTTCCAGAAAATTGCCTGGTGCTAGAATGAGATCATTCAGGTATAAAGCAAATGTTTCTGGATCATTAGGCAATTAATTATACGAAATGATTGACACGTTGCTACCAAAGAGGAAGTGTTACATACAGCCTAGCTTTTTGAATACAACACGGATTTCTTGTGAAAAGTTGCCTATTGTACTAAAACAGGAAGTGGTTTAGGAAGAAAATCAATTATTCAGAAAATTTACTCAGGGAGTTTCAACTCTGTAGAAGTGATTTTATTTTGCTAGTTATGCTTCAACTATTGGTAGTTTCTAAATTTTTATGTGAGAGATAGTACTCCATTATCAGTTTGTGTTTTTTGATTAGCAAAATATTTTATTATTTTTTGAGGAATGGAGAAAATCAGCAATGAAAGTAAAAGGTTGTTTTTGATAAAAGAAATAGCACATATCAAAACCCAGCAATTTTTTCCAAAGAAGTATTCAGAGGAAAATTCATAATGTCAAATTTTATATGATTTAAATTATTCATACAGAAAATAGAAAATATGTGAACTAAGACTATATGCTAAGAATTTTCCTCAAAAAATCTTAATAATGAAATGGAAATGTGACAATAGGGATAAAAATAAAAGTAAGCATATTTTTGAAAAACGAAAATTATTGTGTAATAAACCCTAGAATTATTTATTTATAAAAATGTTTGCAAATGTCATACATTTTAATTTAAGAAAGTTAGATGTTAAAAAGAAAATGTGAGCTGAATAACAGATACAGACTCTACAATGGAAGTTTCCAGTACCTGTTATAATGGTAGATTTGGATAAGGGGCTAGTTGTATTCTTCTGAATTAATTCTAGAGATACCATAGAAGCTCATGGAAAACATAGATAAGGTGAGATAACAAAACATTTAGAAAGGAACAAATTGAGAATAAAGACTACCAAGAACCAGTGACTGTGCAGGAGGGCCCTTGTGTGTACACAGCCAGGGCAGGACAGCAGGAAGCAGTGCAAGGTGAAGGGGTGAAGGAAAGGCATTTAGTTTTGTGTCTCCCTTTCCAGGCATGGCTTTTGGCATGATCACTGACTGCTCCTTTGTTAGGAAAAGTATCAGGACAGCCCAAGTCCCTGCTGCTGTTGACCAGTAGCTTTGTAGTTGGTAACGGGTCTGAACAGCAGTTGTTCTTAGGTATTGCCTTCCTCCATCCTCTAAGTCATTCAAGTTTCCCTTGCTGGGTTTATAAACTAAATAGAAGTACTCTCCCCAAAGTGCTTATTTAAAATAGTTCACTATGTACTTGTATGATTGCATGACCGGTGTGACTGCATCCCGTACAGCCAGAGAAATAAGAAGTTGTGCTCCATTTGACACAATATGTCAAAATGCATTCTGCTGTCATGTATTACTAATTAGACCAAATTTTAAAAAGTAGTTTAAAAGTGAATCTCTGACCTGAATACTTGCATAGTGGTTGCCATTAATTTTGTGAGGCCTGGGTCTCTCTGAGCTGGGAACTCTCCCTTCATTCTTCATAATGCAAAGACAGTGGTCAGACACAAAGCCCTAGCTAGGCACCTACCCCAATACATATCCTCAGAAGAGTAGCTGATGCTTACGTACCAACATGAATAGAGGCTTGCAGAGTATTATCATTTAATGGAAAGACATATATTTGAATATCTGTATTATGAAGCAGAATTATTGGAACAGGTAGACCAAGAAATATGACAAATATGCATAGAATGAGGAGTTACATATAAATGTGTGTATATTTATTTGTATATGTTCCCTCTGATGGTATTAAGAATAAAATATAATATTTAAAACAATGAACACACTAGAAAAAAAGCGCGTGTACAACTAAACAAAAAGCTGGGAAATAGCAATCTGCAACATAATACTGAGAAACAGAAATTGATGAAGGAAAATAAGACAGATAAGCTAGGCTAAGAGTTAGATAAAACAAGTACCAACATACAGTAATAAGTGTCTTAGAAGAGAAAGGAAAAGTAGAAAAGAGAAAATTGTCTTAAGAAATAATGAAGAGGGCTGGGATTGTAGCTCAGCGGTAGAGCGCTTGCCTCGCATGCGTGAGGCCCTGGGTTCGATCCTCAGCACCACATACAAAGCAATAAAATAAAGACACTGTGTCCATCTACAACTAAAAAAATATTAAAAAAAAAGAAATAATGAAGATATATTTTTAAAGTTTTAGAAATATTACATACCTTACATTGAAAAGGCTTATAGAAGATTAAATGGGAGAGAATAATAAACCTACATACTAAAATAACATTTTGAAAAATCAAAAGGGAAGAACTTATTCTGGAAATGTTTGGAGAGGAAAAACTGATCACTTACAAAGACATAGGAACAGATGCATGCAACACTTTTCAACATCAATTCTAGATGTAAGATGGCAGCACAGGAATATTTTTGAATTGTGAAGAAAAATAAATTTCACCCTACATTTCAATTTTCAGTCAAACTATCAGTTAAATGACTGTGCTTCAAAAGCACAAAAGACTTCAGATTGTTTAATATAGAAATAGTCTTGGGGGAAATATTCAGATTAAAAAAGGAGAAATCAATGAATAGAAGATACTATAATGTAGAAGAAATATGTTTGAATAAGTACCTTAGTGAAGATTATTATGATCCAAGAATCCCAGAATAAACAAAAATATTGAGATATTTCCTTTTTCTTCCTTCCTCCCTCCCT